>CM051007.1:122500-147500 GCA_027704905.1 Muraenolepis orangiensis
AAAGAGCGGCCATTTCCCAGAGTTTCTGCCACAGCGTGTGGTCTTTGGGGTTGACAGCCCGTCATCCCTAACAGCTCCTAACGACCGCCAAGCACATTCTCTCTCTCTCTCTCTCTCCCCCCTCTCTCTCTCTCTGTAAAGGCTATACAATAAGGGAGTAAGCAATAAGTGAGTTTCTGAACGGCCGGAGAGCTAGCGGCAGCGCGGTTGGGTGAGCCGGTCAAAGCAGTAGAAATAAGGTATCGGCTGGAGTGGATGAAGAAAACTGGGCAATTGTGTTAGGAGAGGGCGAGCGAGCGGGGAGACGAGAGAGAGAGAGAGAGAGAGAGAGAGAGAGAGAGAGAGAGAGAGAGAGAGAGAGAGAGAGAGAGAGAGATGAGAGAGAGAGAGAGAGAGAGAGACAGCTTGGTGCTTTTCCATCTGTTTAGACGTGTGTTGTGTTGCGTGCAGCGGGGAGGGGTGATCCCAAATCCACTGCAAACTGATTCACGCACACGTCCGTTTTTGTGTTGACAGTCTCCGTCATGTCCCCTTGTCCCCTAGAGCAGTGGTTCCCAACCTGGGGGCGCGCCCCCTTGGGGGGGCGCCAAAGATCGCAGGGGGGCGCCAGGCCTCAGATGATTTGAGGCCTAATATCATATTTGGATTTTTTTTTTTATTATTATTATTATTATTTATTTTATTTTTTTTTACATATAATTGTAACGCAATACATGATTGTCGCTAAAAGCCTTGTCTCTACATTACAATAAAATATTGAAATTTATTGATTAATAAATTTTAATAAAAATTCTACAAATTAATCTGATACTCCTCCGATTCGCGCCAACATTGACGTTACTGTGTCAGCTTCCGTGGTAGTAACAGTTTGCTGTGCTTGCTAGCTAGCGACCAACTTCATAAGGTGAATATTTTGTCTAAAAATGTCTGAAAAACGTAAAGGAGATGACAGCTCATCTGCAATCAAAAAGAAAATGAGGACCTACCTAGAGAGCTATCTTAACTTAGGTTTCATGGAGGGAATGGACAAAACCCGCCCAGAGTGTGTGATATGCAGAGAGAAGCTAGCCAACGACAGCATGAAACCCTGCAAAATGAAGAGACACCAACAGACCATGCACCCAGAAACGGTCGGGCGTGATCGGGACTTTTTCATAAAGAAACAACAGTTTGTTAGGGCTGGCAGCGATGTACAGAAGGCCACCGAGGCCTCTTTTGAATGTGCACTTTTAAAAGCAAAGGCAAAGTCCGGGGGGGGGCGCAAATTCCAACAGGAGTCATTTGGGGGGGCTCTGGGTGAAAAAGGTTGGGAACCCCTGCCCTAGAGGGTGTCCGACCAAATGTCCTATACCCTTTGACCCCGGGGAAAGTAAAAAGGCATCACTTCTTTGCTAATCCTGTAATCCTTTTAGGTTGCCCTGGTGTGGGTTATTGACCAATACGTTTTTCTTGACCTATAAGGTTTTCTGAGCACGGCGCCCACTGTGGCTGCTCGTCGTCATGTAACGCTTTAACGCGTGTGTTAATAATTCATAAGGTGATTATAAAGCTGTTAAGCTTACCAATGATGTTTCAACTACTTTTTTTTTGGACGATTTTTATTTTTATTTCCGTTTACGCAACAACATGGAAATGTTTTCATTTGTCGTCAATGTAAAACCAGTGCAAAACACACAAACAGACGACACCCAAAACAGATTATCCGCGGCACATAAATCCGGCCCAATATCCAGCCGTCACAACACATCCATGAAAGAGGACCCGTGGATGGTAGTGAGATGACAATAGCCATCCCATGATTTATTAATTTCCCATTTGAATTGTGTTGGACTTAACAAGGACTATAGGCAAACCTTGAGAGTGGAAACAAAGGATAACAACACCACTAGGGGGTCGAATCGTAGACTACGAATAACATTCACGAGACAAGGGGTTGATGAGTCACCGCAACTGGCTTTTTGGCTAGCAACTACATACTACTATATACTCATACTTACTTATATACTTAATATTATAATAATAATTTGACACTGTCAGTTATGTGTCTTTCAACCAAATTGAAAAATAAAATCCCCAAAACCACACCACCAATTGGCTAATGCTAGCTTTGAAACGCAACCCAACATTCCTTTGTTAGGACTTGGGTTAGAGGGTTTGCGTGTTCAATTCCGCTTTTCCGCTCTGTGAAGTGTGAAGTGATGGTTTAAGGGAGATTGTTTTCTTTGTATATGTTTTATGCTTTGTTAAGTAGCAGTTTAAGAGAGAGACGGGTGAGGGGTGGTGCTATTAGCTTAAGTAGAGGACAATGTTGCTGCTGACCCTGCATGTGCTCACTGACTCTCTGTCCATCGTCTCTTTGGTGGCCAAGTAGCAATTACAAGGTTTGCTACTGGAGCATAAAACATATGTGGCTGCAAAGAGAGATGATGGGGGTAGGAGGGTCGGGCGGGGGGGGTGTCGGCGGAGTTCCGGCAACTTCTGTCATATGTCTGAGATGGGAGGTTATTATCCATCTATTTGATTACCCTTTTTTGTTTTTGTATATTTAAAAAAAATACACAGTCACTATTTTCTCAATATTTAGAGTGAGACATGAGTCACTGCCACTCCCACCGTTAATGACAATCTGGCAGCAGCTAGTTAAATGTCTTTCCTGTGTGTGTCTGCATACATCGTGGTCATCTACAGACACAAACACACACACCACACACACACACACACACCACACACACACACACACCCACACACACACACACACACACACACACACACACACACACACACACACACACACAGACGGAAAACAAGCGATGCGTGCACAAAACAACAACAATGGTCTTAAGATGGAACCTTGCGGCACTCCCATTTAGGCAGGTTTGCCTAGAGACAATGTTTTATCCTTTATCCGGATGTGCATGTGAATCCAATGCAGTACATTAACAGAAAGTTTGAATGGAGACAACGTAGAGAGGAGTGCTGAGCCATCAACGGTAGGAAAAGCCTCAGTTTCAGTACGATACTAACATCTAATCCCAAACCACCGATCATGTTCAGCAACAACCTTTTTCAAAAACTTTTGAAAACATTCCCTGTAGCTGCTTACTTCCTGTCTGTCGCCTGACTTGCATACATGAGTCACAATGGGCGATCTGCAATCTAATCACAGCTGTGTGCGCTGCAGGGTGAGGTATGAGTGTGGATGTGTGTGTGTGTGTGTGCCCACACGCGTGTGTGTGTGTGTGTGTGTGTGTGTGTGTGTGTGTGTGTGTGTGTGTGTGTGTGTGTATTTGTGCACGCTTGCATGCATGCACCTGTAGCTGCCCGCATCCAGTTCAAGACCTTGGTGCTAGCCTTTAAGGCAGTAAAAGGTACTGCTCCATCCTACCTCCAGGCAATGGTCAAGCCCTACATCCCTGCCCGTCCACTTCGCTCTGCGTCTGTTTGCCGTCTGCTTGCCCCCGCGCTAAGAGGCCCTGGTGGCCGATCTAGCTCCGAGCTCTTCTCCGTCCTGGCCCAAATTTGGTGGAACAAACTCCCCACGGAGGACAGCACTGCAGAGTCTTTGCCCATCTTCCGCCGCAGGCTAAAAACCCATCTCTTCAGGACACACTACACTGTAAACCGAATGTTCAAAGTAATCAAATAGATTAAGTAGTGTGTACTCAAAGTTTCAAAAAAGTTCTACGAACTCAAAAATGTTGAGTTCGTGTGACTTGTCGTCCTTTTTTGAGTAACTGCAACTTAACTTGATTGATTAACTTGATTGACTTGAACTATTTGTGTATTAAGTAAGCATAACTTAAAAGCATAACTTAAGCACGATAATTAAATAATTAAATCATAATTATAATAATATAATAATATATAATAATAATAAAATAAAATAAAATAATTTAAATAATTAAGTAATTACCGTATTGACCCGAATATAAGACGACCCCGATTATAAGACGACCCCTCTTTTTCAAGACTCATTTTTGGAGAAAAAAAAATTTGAAGACCAAATATTTTTTTTTGAAAGAAAATAATTTTATTTGAAAATAATGATAACACACATCACACATTGTGTTCAAATTTGCCTAACTTGGCGAACAAAAACAAAACAGGCTAGATAGATAGCAATAAAACAGTAGTGCAATAAAACGGTAGCGCAATAAAACAGTAGAGCAATGAAACAGAACAACATTTCAGAACATCAGTCTATTGGTCACATCACGTCTTCTCATTCAGCTCGTCTTCTACATCGCTGGGTTGTTCGCTCTCACTCCCGCTATCGTCACTCACGTTGTCCGCTTCCCCGTCTCCTCCCACATCACGTCATCCTCGCTGCCATCCATGGCATTTGATACGCAGCATTTCTTAACCCATTAATGATGCTTTCTGGGGAAACGTCAGCCCATGCTTGCAATATCCATTCACAGAGCAAACGTACTGCAGGCTTTTGGATTTTTCCAGACGGTGTCAGTGCGTGATGACCAGCCAGGAGCCACTCTGTGTATCTCTTGCGCAGATTGCGCAGCTGGCTTGTCATTCCGCCCGGTATGATCACTAGGTCACCTAGTGATCATCACTCTTTCACTTTTTGACTGGCTCAGTCAAGTGTCCACGGAAAGCATCCAGAATCAAAATATTCCTCTTCTTTCTGAGTCCCCCACGCCGTCTGCCCCACACCACCTTGACCAACTTGCCAGTCCACCACAAGCTCCGTCTCCATCCAGCCCTTTGCCTGGGCGCGTACGATAACGCCAGCTGGCTGCCTCTTTAGGTACAGTCACTGCCTCTTTAGGTACAGTCTTGCGTTTTAAAACCACGTACGGGGGAAGTTTTGTCCCATCTGCGAGGCGCGTTAACATGACCGTTACTCGGCTCTTCTCGTTTCCAGTAGACTTCACAATCACTGATTTGTCGCCTTTCTTATGCACTGTGACAGATGTTGGCATGTCAAAATACACAGGCGTTTTTCTTTTTTCAAGTTGGTCGCTGTGTCTCTCCATTTCTATCTCTCCAGGTAACTGTTTTTATGTACTGTTACTTTAAGACTTTGAGTGACTTTAAGCGGTGTCTCGGAACACTCGTTTGGCGCGATCTGTTGTTGCGCAATTACATGTGCAATTACGGTACATCGAAAAGTCTAAACCCCGATTATAAGACGACCCCTCTTTTTCAGATTTTTTTCTCGGAAAAAAACCCCGTCTTATATTCGGGTCAATACGGTACATATTCAAAATGATAAATTCCACTGATTTATATTGTTTCAACATTCATGTGTCTGATGTCAGTAACATTATAGTGGGTATTGGGGAGGACTTTAAAGGACTGTATATGATGACTCTGTATATCGCGCGCACTCGCACTCGTGTCGGTCAGAACACAAGACAAGAGGTACGATCTTTGGTCTTTAATCCACATGGCATGGGTTCTTCTGGCATTTATCTGGGGTTGGGTGTGTGGTATATAGTGATTACTGTGGAATTGATCTCATGGGTGTCAGACGGGGGGGGGATTCAGGTCGCGATGGCCAGCGGTGGGGGTGGGGGGGAGGGTGGCGGCGGGACTTCAGGTCCGAACGGGGGGGGGCGTTAACGGCGCCGCGTTAGTAACGCATTAACCTTGACAGCCCTATTCTTTATTATCAAATGTATGTTGTGGCGGCAAGGTTTTAGCCGTGGAAACCTTACCAGCGGAAACGCTGCATGAACGCACACATTGGTCTAGTCGCCACCCTTGAGGGTCAGACGATGTTTCAGCAACACGCCCCTCCCCCCTCCATGAACTGTTTCAGCAACACGCCCCTCCCCCCTCCATGAACTGTTTCAGCAACACGCCCCTCCCCCCTCCATGAACTGTTTCAGCAACACGCCCCTCTCCCCTTGACGGGCGGTTTCAACCCACCCCCCACCCCGATTTGATTCGCTCCACCCTCCTCCCCCACTCCACCGCGATCATTTGCTCTCCTCCCCCCAACCGCGTTGAAGAACTCCAAGATCTTGTCCAAAGTGCATGGTAAGTTACTTAAAGTATTAATTAATTAATAGATACATCACATACATTATACCAATTATAGTTAGTTATTTCTGCTCATTTAATCTACCTATATAAAAATATAATTTCGCTCAATTGTTCTCGCTAGTCTCGCATGTTGGTGTAGTGCAGAGCACATGAGGCTCATATAACGTTGCACTATTCAGCAGGAATGCTTGAAACCTACTCTTTTTCTTATCTTTATGCACCACGGAGATATATTGCTGTCTTCAACAATTGTACTCTTTGTAAGTCGCTTTGGATAAAAGCGTCTGACAAATGCCCTAAATGTAATGTAAATGTATTCAGGTTATGGGAAAATGAATCTTGTTTTTAAGAGCTAACTCTGGTTACTAACTTTTACTATCTAAACCAAACCGAAGCCCAAAACGGTGTTAAAATTTCGAGCACGTGGTTTCCTTCCATTCATGGTGGTTAGAACACGTGTAAGGGATAACTTATGGCTAGCTGGTCATTAGCTAGCCAGCTGGCTTTTACAGCCTGGGTTTCCGACCGCACAGCAGTGTTGTGTATTCTGTATTCCATGGTCATGTTTTTGTAAGCTAATAGTAATGAACTTTTTGTTATATTGAGTTGTAAGTAATTCTGGTTTTGAATGTTGTTGATGGAGGTCTAAACTTTGTCATTTTTTTTCCTTTCAGGTGGCTTGTTCCGATATGGTCTGGCAGTGTAAGTTGTGCGCTCCTTCTTTCACTTCCAGAATACAGTTATTTAAACACTACAGACTGCAGCACAGCCCTCTTCCATGCCTCTATACTGATTGCGTGTGTACATTTCAGTCATCATTCAGCAGTTGAGGCAGACAATTGCTGAAGAACTGAAGAAGACTGAGAAGAACCTGCCTCTCATTACCAAGATGATGCAGACCACATTTGCCCTGCGCGGACAGACCATAGTAAACTCCTGCCCACCAGTGAACGAGCTCATGGACCTGGCCTGCTCTTAAAATAGAGTGTGGTAATATGGATATTTTTTTCCTGTGTTAACATATTGCACATTCTGTGTGGTTTAAAGTGAAAGTTGTGGTTCTTACTCATTTGGCGGCTATTTGCTGCGTTATAGAAGTTTAAGAGATCCTCCAAGTTGAACTGACTAATTGATGTTGATGTATTGTCCTGATGCTGTTTTTAAATGTAGGTGTATGCAGAGTTCCAGATGGTTACAAACCGGAACCTGCCCAACACCTTCTACGCAGAGCTTGACCGCCATATTCGTAGACTGATGACGTTATTTCGACAGAAGGCGACTAAAACTGGGACCACAGCAGTTGCGTTGGCAGACATTTTACGAATCCACGATGAACAGGTGAATAGATTATTATACATGTCGTAGGTTGAACCTCTAACATTGGACAGCTTCAATGATTCAAATGAGCTTTTACATTTTACAATTAGTCCACTTTGTGTTTGCTATTTGTCTGATTGCATTAAAGATGTGTAGAGGTTATTTGTGGACATATGTTCTGATTGGACTGTTTAAAATCAACATTGTTCAGTAAACTTTTCAGTATATACACTTCTGTTTTTTATCTTAATAGGAAATCCATGACATCCACACCAGGCGCACCACTGTTCTCCATGCACTTCCTGTGTATCTGAACGAGGAAGTCTCTGGATTTTTCAGAACCTGCACAGTGAGTCTCCTTAAATAATGAACAGTACCACTGTATATTAAGTGAACAGTTAATCAAAATACTAACATGTTTTAGGACTTACCCTTGTTTAGTCTATCCATACAGTTTGTGTGATTTGGAGAGGTATGGTCTGTTTTATTTCACCCTACTACAAATGAACTGGCTTGGTGTTTTGTTCAAAGCGACAAGAAGTTTAGTAAAACATTTTCCTGTATGTGTTCTTGAGCTTAGTATCAGTCTATCTCCCGCCACTTAGATTCTCTGGTAACTTGGCTGATTCCTGTGTCCAGAACACGCATCTTCTGTTTTTACTTACAACTTACAAACATAACTCCATATACTTAGCTTTGTGCTGCACCAGCAGTACTTAAATGATAAGGAGAGATGATTTGTCAACAACAATAACCAAAAAAAACGTTATAAAATAAATTAAGTACTATTTTGTGGAAAAAATAATTCTATTTAACTCTTATATTAGTAGAAACCATGGATTAGTTTGTGATTAGTATGTCTCTTTCATTCATTCAGGAGCCTGATGAGCCATAGCTTGACGATGTTGCTGTGGCCCTCCTTACTGTCATCAGTGACCATGACACAAGTCCAGTTCACTACCAGCCTGTGAAAATCTCTGTCGTCCTCGAAAGTGACATCGTGATCAGCCTCCCCAGATTTGGTGATGCCTTCCTGGTCATGTTTGGACTGATTTATGCACTACACCTCAGCTATCCTAAAGCGCTGACCAACACTTTTGAATTCGTTCAGAAGATTGTACTTGGTCTAGAAGCTGGTAAACTGTCGCCCAGGTTGCAGACACTCAAGAATGACTTGATGATAAATGTGTAGAAAGGATGTGGGGTGAGGTATTATTATTGTGAATCAAAGTTCTTTCCCTTGTCACAATAATGCCTTAAGAAGTAAGCAAAGAACTTTGATTCAGAAGGCCTTCAATAATACCTCACTGAGGTATCCTTCTTTCTACACATTTATCAATAGGCCTACTACACAATGTGCACTGTTCATTTTTTCTATTTTCTATTTTTCTATTTGTTTTTATTTTATTTGCCATATTTAACTGTTGTAAAGTTGTTTAATTATAGTGATTCTATTGTATTTATGTTTGACTTGTGTACATAAAACTATTTTTTATTAAGTTCAAATAATGTGGTTGTGTACTTATTTTTTTAAGTTCTGTTAACTTATTCCCACGGATAGAAAACTGAAAACTTTAAGTCGTAGTAACTGAATATAATCAAGTAGCACCCAATCAAAACTTTTGAGTTCTGAAAACTGACAACTTTAAGTCATAGTAACTTAAATTAGTTAAGTAGCACCTAATCAAAACTTTTGAGTTCTGAAAACTGACAACTTTAAGTCATAGTAACTTAAATTAGTTAAGTAGCACCTAATCAAAAGTTTTGAGTTCTGAGAACTCAAAACATTTGAGTTCTGTGAACTCAAAACTTTTGAGTTCTCAGAACTCAAAACTTTTGAGTTCTCAGAACTCAAAACTTGAGTTCTCAGAACTCAAAACTTTTGAGTACTGAGAACTTGAGTTTTTTGAGTTGATAAACTCAAAATTTTGAGGCAAGTCATTGCCTCAAAAATGTTGAGTTCTGCTAACTTATTCGGTTTTACAGTGTACCCGGATCCTTCCTCATAGTGCTAAGTCGATTATCTAAGTAGATTGGATATAATAGATAGGTAGATATTGTTCTAGATATTGTCATATATTGTTTGCCAACTTATTGTACTTTTCCCTTCCTGTACCTTTACTTCGTGGAGACTTGTTAGAAATTAAATGCACTTTTGACTTCTGGTGACGAGTTGTTCTCTTACCTTCCTTTGTTGTTGTTGTCTGCTAAATGTACTGTACTGTTATCTAATGTAATGGGGAGGCGCACACTGCACAATACTGTGTGTGTGTGTGTGTGTGTGTGTGTGTGGTGTATGTCTTAATCAAGGGAGGGAGAGCCAGGGACTTTTTGGTCTCCGACTAATGATGTAATACTAATAATGTTTCAAAGAAAATGCTGCACTGATCCTATGGACTGTTTTTATTTTGATAACACACACACACACACACACACAAACACACACACAGGCATATATATATATAACACACACAAACACACACACATAGACCTGCATTTATATACACACTAACACACACACACATATAGCAAACACACACACACACACACACACACACACACACACACACACACACACACACACACACACACACACACACACACACACACACACACACACACACACACACACACACACACACACACACACACACACACACACATATAGCACAAACACACACACACACACAATACGCTCACGTCAGCGCACAACAAAAGCCGTAAGTTTCGATTTACGCCGACATAACAATTCAAAGGGTTAAATCGATAAGGTATAACTTAGGCGCTGGGCTACATTCGGCAGAGTGACGACTCTGTCTTGTGAAAATAAGGGGAGTGGTGTGGATTTAGGGATCGTGTGAGGGCAGGTGGGGAGGCAGTGTTTTGTACCTTCACTGCAGGAAAGAACTGTGTTTTATATTTTGTTGGTGCTTTTATTTTGTTGGGGAGAAGGGGGGTATAGGGGGGTATAGGGGGGTAAAGGGGGTGGGGGGGTCTCTTACCTTGAAGGCGGACACCGCCGCCGGGTCCCTGCTATACCTGTCTATGTTTTGGCACTTGGACGAGTGGTTGAGCTCGCGGTACAGCTCAGAGTGTCTTTTGCGAGTGTGCATCCCCCCTCTCCTCCCGTCAACAACCCTCCCCCCCACCCCTTCTAAAATTTGACAAAGGGGAGGGGTGGGGAGGTAGAGGGGGGGGCAACATGGGGAGCAGGTTGGGGAGAAGGGGCCAAGGCACTGCAGTGATAGCAACCATTAAAAGGGGGTCTAGAGAGAGAGAGAGAGAGAGAGAGAGAGAGAGAGAGAGAGAGAGAGAGAGAGAGAGAGAGAGAGAGAGAGAGAGAGAGAGAGAGAGAGAGAGAGAGAGAGAGAGAGAGAGAGAGAGAGGGTGAGGATGGAGATGAGGAGGCAGCAGATCAATTGATTGCTGGCTCAGGCCGATTCATTATCCACTCCCTTTACTCCTTTTAGTCTTTAAAAATGTGGACGCCACATCAACGGAGAAAAAAAAGAAAATACAAATAAAAACAAATATGAAATATTGACCAGGCACGTGCGCTGCTAGTTATTCAACTACATGTGTTGTTATTGTTACTTTGATGGAAGGAGGTTATGTTTTCGCCCCTGTCTGTCAGTTTTTTCTGATTGTCTGTCGGTAAGATAACTCAAAATGTTATGTACAAGTTCTGACACAACTTGGTGGTTAGATTACTCATGAGACACGGAACTTACCAAGGAACAGCGGATTGGATTTTGGGGCAGATCCAGTTATAAAACTTGGTCTGAAAAAGCTTGTTTTTGGTTTAATTGGCCAGAGCCAATTAAGCACTAAAGTGGTTCAGCTGTGGAGGTTTGCGCTCTCTCTCTCTCTCTCTCTCTCTCTCTCTCTCTCTCTCTCTCTCTCTCTCTCTCTCTCTCTCTCTCTCTCTCTCTCTCTCCTCTCCCTTCTATCTGTAACACTCTCCTGTGGTGAGACCTGTGGTGAGCTCACACACTTTATTTAATTTCAGGATTTTATTATTTGATTCAATATTTCTTTTGAACTGCCGTGTCAGAGCATCGCATTCAGGGTGAGGGGAATTCCCAGGAATCTTCTAGAAGATAGTGCTTTTGCCAGGTGTGTGTGTTGTATTTTTGGCATGAGATGCACATTTGTTCAAGTAAAAGCTTGAATTGGAGCCCAGAGCCCTTCCTTATGTTGCTGTTCTGTTTAGTTTGAGTCAACCTTCTGGTTAAAATCCACTGTTTGCTCGAGTTCTGCCAGAGAGGTCAAAGAATTAGCTCCTATGGTAAGCCTAGCTGATAAGCTGTTAGTCTGTTGATACCACACATACCGTCTATGAATGATTCCTCCACAGCAGAAAGTGAATGTCCAGTCTTTGCAACAATATAAAGAATATTCAAATTGCAGACATTTTGCATCTTAATGTGTACTGCATTTATCATCTTTTGAAAAAGGCTGGTTTAGCTTAAGACTGGAGATTCGTAGAATATGAAAGTGTAATATATATATAAATGTCCCAAACAGACACACGCACGCACGCACGCACACACCACACACCACACACACACACACACACACACACACACACACACACACACACACACACACACACACACACACACACACACACACACACACACACACACACACACACACACACACACACACACACACACAAACACAAACTCACTAAAGCCACACAACATGTCAACCAAAATGCTATAAACCAGTCAGACACGCTTAGACCTCTACCACATAACCAGAACCTCTTCACAGATTGTCTAAAATGCAGCAGAAACACAAATCCTTATACAGGCCTATATAGACATGTTTAACATGGGCGGTCTATGGTGAATATGGAGCAGTCCATCGTGGTATGAAGGGATTTAAGTTGAAGGAAGCCTCCATCTTCTAAGTGAAAGGAGGTACACAAGCGCAAGGGAAAGGGTGCTTGGCCACGCTATTTGCTTGTCTATGTGTCACTCAAAAGCGAAAAGCTTCCTGGCGATAGCAGACGAAAAAGGACACCATACTCTCCGTACCGTGCTCTCTTCCTCTGGAAGAGGGTGGAGGGGGGAGGGGGGAAAAGAGTAACATCAATGACCACTAACAGCCACGCGCACACACACACACACACACACACACACACACCACACACACACACACACACACACACCCACACACACACACACACACACACACACACCACACACACACACACACACACACACACACACACACACACACAAAGAAACACTCATACAGTCAATCTCACATGGACACACACACACAAACCAGCCCTACTAACCGTATATAGGCAATTCTGAGTCTCACTATGAAATGAATATTTCACACTCACGCTCCTACGCCGCTTTGCCGATGTAGCAGCCATACACGCCATATTTACCCACAATCAAAAGCTTCCTGCCGTTCCCAGGAGAGCGATAACACAGCTCTAATGTCATACAAGTCGTATTATATTGTATGCTCCCATTCCGTCTGTTTGGCGGAATAAAATATCCTAACCTTCCACATAAAGATCAATATAATTTTTTTAATTACCTTTTTTTCAAATATTGCATTTTATTGAAATCTTTATCAGTCTAAAACTGTCATTCTTATAGTGTGAAATGGGGCTTCCATACGACAGAAAGCCGAAAGCACACTGTGTCTGTTCTCTGACAGTCAGTCACCACACAAACCATCTGAGTGTGGAGTCTGTACACATGAGCACACATTACACCCATCCAATAGTCTCTAATCCTCACCTTTCATCTGCATCACTCCACGCCTTCCTCCCACCCAGTCCTCCCTCCCTCCCTCCCTCCCTCCCTCCTACCTCCCTATCTCTCTCTCTCCCTCCCTCCCTCCTACCTCCCTATCTCTCTCCCTCCCTCCCTCCCTCCCTCCCTCCCTCCCTCCCTCCCTCCCTATCTCCCTCCCTCCCTCCTACCTCCCTATCTCTCTCCCTCCCTCCCTCCTACCTCCCTATCTCCCTCCCTCCCTCCCTCCTACCTCCCTATCTCTCTCCCTCCCTCCTACCTCCCTATCTCTCTCCCTCCCTCCCTCCTACCTCCCTATCTCCCTCCCTCCCTCCCTCCTACCTCCCTATCTCTCTCCCTCCCTCCCTCCTACCTCCCTATCTCTCTTCCTCCCTCCCTATCTCTCTCCCTCCCTCCCTATCTCCCTCCTCCTCCCTCCCTCCTACCTCCCTATCTCTCTCCCTCCCTCCCTCCTACCTCCCTATCTCTCTTCCTCCCTCCTCCCTCCCTATCTCTCTCCCTCCCTCCCTCCTACCTCCCTATCTCTCTTCCTCCCTCCTACCTCCCTATCTCTCTTCCTCCCTCCTACCTCCCTATCTCTCTCCCTCCCTCCCTCCTACCTCCCTATCTCTCTCTCTCCCCCCTACCTCCCTATCTCCCTCCCTCCCTCCCTCCTACCTCCCTATCTCTCTCCCTCCCTCCCTCCTAACTCCCTATCTCTCTTCCTCCCTCCTACCTCCCTATCTCTCTTCCTCCCTCCTACCTCCCTATCTCTCTCCCTCCCTCCCTCCTACCTCCCTATCTCCCTCCCTCCTACCTCCCTATCTCTCTCCCTCCCTCCCTCCTACCTCCCTATCTCTCTCCCTCCCTCCCTCCTACCTCCCTATCTCTCTCCCTCCCTCTCTCCTGTGGTGTAATCCAGACACCAGGGCATCCCCTAGAGAGAGCTACGCTCATCCATTTAAGGAGAACCTCCGGAAGGGGAGCCGACTAAAGAGCAGACACTCTTTTGAGTTGATTTCAGTAATCCATCCATTAAATCTTCACCTTGTGTGACTTTGTGTGTGTGTGTGAATGTGTGTGTGGTAGTCAGTTTTACCACTTCAGATGTAATCTCAATGGTATGCAGGACTCGGAAATCCATCTCCAAACACTAGCGTATTCACAGCAGGGGGAGATGAAGCAACATATGTGCTTTTAGGGAAAATGGCGATAGCTGCAGGGATCGTCCACAGAAGGGCTGCGTCACATACGAGACCGCCACTCCACAGCTGCTGGGAGACTGAGATGGGTTTTGATGATTCACTCGATTCACTAAAATATTGGGGGCATGAAGGTGGGATTGTGACTGGAGGGTGTGTGTGAGTGTGTGTGTGTGTGTGTGTGTGTGTGTGTGTGTGTGTGTGTGTGTGTGTGTATGAGTGTGTGTGTGAGTGTATGTGTGTGTTTGTATGTGCCTTTGTGTGTGTGTGTGGTGTGTGTGTGTGTGTGTGTGTGTGTGTGTGTGTGTGTGTGTTCATGTCTGTGTGCATGAGTGTTTGCATGTATTTTTGTTTGTGCATGTGTGTGTGTGTATGTGTGTGTGTGTGTGTGTGCCTGTGTGTGTGTTTGTGTGTGTGTGTGTTTGTCTGTACATGTGTGTATGTGTGTGTGTGTGTGTGTGTGTGTGTGTGTGTGTGTGTGTGTGTGTGTGTGTGTGTGCCTGTATGTATGTGCCTGTATGTGTGTGTGGTGTAATATGGCTGTGTGTGTGTGTGTGTGTGTGTGTGTGTGTGTGTGTGTGTGTGTCATTACGGCACAGTGTAAATTATTCAGCAGGAGTGTTTTCTCAGATTCTGTCAGAGAAAACACTCATGCCTGTCTCCATCCATCTGCTACACCACCTTGTGGGGTTAAGGGTGATTCACGTACAAACACACACACACACAAACACACAACCAATCATTCACAACCACACACAACCACTGACTCACACAAACACAATTTGCCACATGCCGGTCTCGAGGAACACCCACGGCCCAAACTCAAACAAATGTGGGTTTTTTAACCGTGAGAATAGGTATCGTTCCTTCACTTATTGGCTCACCGAGCAATAAACACTACTCAGCTGTTGGTGCCACGCACACACACACACACACACACACACACACACACACACACACGCACGCACGCACACACACGCACGCACGCACGCACGCACGCACTCTCTCAACTCAAACCCACAGACAGTCAGCATTGTCTGCACCTCCACCATCACCACCACCACCATCATCACCACTTTCAACACCATCATCACCACTTTGATCCACCACCACCACCACTCCCACCAACAACACCATCACCATCCCAATCATCACCACCCTACCATCACTCCCACCACCATCACTCCCACCACCATCACTCCCACCACCATCACTCCACCACCATCACTCCCACCACCATCACTCCCACCACCATCACTCCCACCACCATCACTCCCACCACCATCACTCCACCACCATCACTCCCACCACCATCACTCCCACCACCATCACTCCCACCACCATCACTCCACCACCATCATCACTTTCAACATCACCATCTCGTATCCAATCTACAACTCATCCCCATCGCCATCAGCACATTCCAGAGGAACCTCTCCCCCACTCTCTCATCCCATCCAGGGTGCAAAATGGTCTCTTTTTGGTCCACTGGCCAAATGGCTAGTGATTGTTAACTTTTTTTAAAGCCACTCAATAGATTACTGTTGTTGTTTTTTTGGGGGCTTGTAAGTGAAGAACATCCACCACCGGCCACATGGATATTTTTGCCCAGCATTTGGCCGGTGGCCGGTGTTCACTTTCTGGTTCTCCATACCCACCTCCAGAGAGCCGGCGGAGAGGCAGGTGTTGGCCTTGTTGCTGCTGCCCAGGTTGCGCGGCAGGGTCATGGTCCTCTCCGCCCCGCCGCCCCCCCGTCAGGATTTGACGGACGGAAGGCCGCTGGCCGGCCTTGAGCTGCAGCGAGTGGCCGTGCACGTGACTGGTGCCGCCGCCCCTCGGGTCGAGCATGTGGCCGTGGCCGTGCCCGCCGTGGGTGGGCATGGTCCTCATGGTCCCGTAGGAGCGGTGGTTGAGGTTCATGGCCAGGTTCATGTCGCCAGGCCCTGGCGCCACAAAGTCGGCCGGGTAGGCCTCGCTCTCGGCCGGGTGGAGGGTCAGCGGGGAGGGGGGCGGGGGAAAGGGGCGTCGTCCACGGCAATGTTCAGGGGCTTCTCCTCGCCCCCCCCAGCCCCAGTCCTCCTCCTCCTTCTCCTCCGAGGGGCCACGGCGGCTTAAGACTGACTGTCCTACCCTGTAAGACCATGTAGTCCCCCTCCCCTCCTCCCATGATACCCCCTCCTCCTCCACCACCTCCTCCACCTTCTACTAGTCCTCCTCCTTCCCCAAAGCTCCCGTCCTGGGGCGAGTTTGAGGAAGGGGGCGACCGCGCCCACCCCATAATGCTCTCGGTGCACAGGTAGACGGGTGCTCCGCCACCGCCGTGCTGCTGCCCCTGCTGCCGCTGCTCCACATTGACCTCCTTCTTGAGGGGCGTCTCGCTCAGCTGGTTGAGTCCTCCCAGGGGGGGCACCTGGTGGGCCCAAGGTAAGGCGGGTGTATGAGCAGCTGCGGCCTGGGGGGCCCACAGAGCATAGAAAGAAAGAAACATCGGCAGAATCTGCAGCGTTTATTGCTGACCACAGACCACACTATCACCGGGGATTGGATTGGGAATTTAGGTGGGCGGTTGGGGGGGGGAAAGGGGGGGGGGATGTGTGTTGGTCATGAAGCGGGACTGCTAGGCTAGGGAGAGGATACTAACAGATGGCTGATCAGCTTCACGGGGCACACTGGCACCAGAAAGGAGACATCAGCAGTGGCCAAATGGTGAACTAATACAGTTCATTCAGTACAACACATTAGGAACCATATAGACGCATGGCATTCGAGACAATTCACTTCTACTTTTTCCGCAGAAAGCCATATAAATTGTCATTTATCATTTTGGACTCTTACACTTCAAAAACTATTTAAAAACCTTTAAAAGGAGAAAATGAAATACAGTACATTTGTGAATAATACTATAATAAGTATTAGTAAGTGGTGAAATGCTGAGGATTTTATTACGGTAAATTGCCAACAACGCACGGTATAAATGTGGAACAGCATGCAAAACGGTTAAAGTACTACACTCTGGTCGTAAGGCTAAGCCACGCCCTCCGGAGGAGGTCTGTGGTACCTGGAGGATGAGGTTGGGAGGGGGGATGTTGCCAGGCAGGCTGCTATAGTTGAGGCCCACTCCTCCTTCCTGGTGGGCCATCAGCTTGGGGTCGTCCTCGTCGTCCAGGGAGATGCGGGACAGGGTCCCGGTGATGGTGGACGGGTTGCACGTGTTCACCTCCTTGAAGATGACTGGGGTGAGGGATGGGGGGCGGATGAAATTGGGAATGCAACAAAGAAAAGCTGGGGTTAGATGCATTGATTAAGGAAGACAAAGGCAACAGCAGAACAAAGGAAAGGCACAAAACAAACAGTCGATGGAAGAGAGGTGAATAAGCACGGAACACATTAAATACAACCAATCATTTTATTTGAATGGTGAAAGAAAACAAAAGCGAGATGATGCCAGGGGGGGTGCAGGGTGACATGAGGCGTTGAAAGGTGAAGAAGGGATTAAAGAATGGAAAAACAAAACAAGAGTGAGAGGAAAAGCAGATAACGACCAAGAGAGAATGGGAGTTCACAGCAACATGGTGGTATAGGGATAGATAGAATCACGCCAAGACAGGAAAACAGTTCAATCAAGAGGTGATGTGGATGAGACGGGGTGATAACGCAATATAAACGCAGAAAAAAAAAAGAAAAAAGAGAGTCAAGCCCCAACAAACAACGTTTCCGACACCCTCGCGTAAACAAAACAAGAGATAAAAAAGTTATTAAAAAAAAGATATTAAATGTACTTTGTATCTGCGGAATTGTTTCCGACTGGAAATATATGGAGAGGGACAGTGGTGTGCGGTGCAGTGCTGTAATGTTTCCATAGAGGATGGTTGGTAACCCGAGGACTTCCAGAATCATCTCGCTCTCTCCAAAATCTTGTTTCAGGCACTTTCAGGCTTCAGTGTCTAAGCCCCACAAGCCTACATCTCTATAGCAAAAAGACTAACTGATTGGGTCGCGGGGAGGAAAAGAAAACTAACAAGATTTGTTTTGGTCTTTTTAGTTTCTCCTGTGTGTTGTGTCTCTGGCACTGAGACCTTGATGTCTTGCTCCTTCTCACACTTTGAGCACTAGACTAAAAGACTAAAACACGTTGCGCAAGCTCAGCGGAAAGTGGAACATGCCTCCGATGTGTCAAGTGAATTGTGACCAAGTGAAAACTATATTTTGTGTGTGTGTGTGTGTGTGTGTGCATGTGTGAGTGTGTGCATGTTTGCATGTGTGTGTGTGAGTGTGTATGTGTGTATGTGAGTGTGTGTTCATACAGGTAACCACCCACCAACATAAATAAAACTTTACTTTACAATGTTGTTAGTTAGTTATCATGCAGGAGGACATGGTACTCACACTCGCTTTGAGGAAATAATCAATGGGGAATCAAACACTTCATAATAAAGGACATGGGGATGAGATGGTGTTTCTACTGTGAGACATGCATACAGTATACCTTCTGAACTGTCGGGAGCAGCACGACGTCCTGTCGATGTATTGCTACAATCTGATCTCCTTTTGTGTGTGTGTGTGTGTGTGTGTGTGTGACGTGCGTACCCAACCGCACATACTCAAGTGGTAAAAACAACAGGAAACATAACCTTTAGAGGTGTTTATGGTGTGGTCGGTAGTCTAAGAGGTTGCATGTGACAACAACTTACATGCGTGTCCTCTCTCTGCATGAGTAAAGGCGAGGGGGGAGGGGGGGAGTGGGGGGCACAGGGGGGGGGAAAGTGACTCCATGTTATTTTGGAATAAAACACAACATTAACTTCACACCACATCTTTCCCCGTCATTGACTTTGCAGCCGAAACAATCGCAAGGCACGCACACACACACACACACACACACACACACACACCACACACACACACACACACACACACACACACACACACACACACACACACACAAACATACACATCAGTCCACACTTATCCGCTCAGACGCACACGCACACACACGCACGCAGGCACGCAGGCACGCGCACACACACACACACACACACACACACACACACACACACACACACACACACACACACACACACACACACACACACACACATGCACACACATGAGCACACACTCTGATAATTAAAAGACGTCTTGGAGACACCCCAAAGTATATTATTACCATGCGCAATTAAACACAACCGAACACGCGTTGTTGGCTGAAATGTCGTCTATTGATAAATCGATCGATGATTCTTGTGATCTGGGGCCCGTTGTGTCGGAGGTTGGGGGGGACTTTCTCAGCTATTTACTTTGGGAACAGGCCTCACCAGGAGCCGTGTAGCGAGCCGTGCGCTGAATAATACATGCTAGCTTTTGGGGTGAAATAAATAAATACACCAAACAAAAAAACAACACTATAAAACCCAACACCAGATACCCTATAAGCCCTATACGCTATATTTTACGGTTATTGTACTGTAATAATACAAATATACACACAAACATATATATATATATACACATTAATAATAAAAGTAACCTATTATACATAAACAAATCTAGATTCCATCAGTTACCCATAATAATACAACGTTTGTTGTGTTATTACAGATTGCACCTTTTGTATAAATCTCACATTCCCAGCTCAGTCTACGCAACCTACTGATTGGCTGCTGTGGGCGTGGTTATGGTTGATGAGGGCGAGGCTGTGGAGGTCGGAGCAGCCGCCGTGCTCGTGGAGGTGGCTGTGGGCGTGGTTGTGGTTGAGGCTGATGGGGCGGGGCAGGCTGTGGAGGCAGGCCTGCTGGCACCCGTGCCGGCACCCCGGGGGGCACACGGGGGAGGGGTGGGAGGGAGGCTGGCGGCACGTCGCAGGAAGGCACATTGACCGCAGTAGCTGACGTTGGGGCACTTCTGATCGGGGGCCAGGGAGGTGGTGGTGGTGGTGGTGGTGATGGTGGTGGTGGTGGTCATGGTGATGGTCATGGTGATGGTGGTGGTGTTGGTGGTGGTGGTGGCGATGGTGTTGGTGGTGGTGGTGGTCATGGTGATGGTGGTGGTGGTGGCAATTGTGTTGGTGGTGGTGGTGGTCATGGTGATGGTGGCAATGGTGGTGGTGAGTGCATGGAGGGTGGAGGTGAGATGGAGAGAAGCAGAGCGGTGAGGATAAGGCATGGGGAAAATTAGTGATGGCTGGCTACACTTTTTATGGCAGGAAAAAAGAAACAAAAGTTTTTTTAGGGGGAGAGAGAGGATGCTGTTCACTTCACCTTTCCTCTGAGAGAGAGAGAGAGAGAGAGAGAGGAGAGAGAGAGAGAGAGAGAGAGAGAGAGAGAGAGAGAGAGAGAGAGAGGAGAGAGAGAGAGAGGAGAATGCACCACTCAAGGTCATCCTTTTACTGTGATTATGGATATCAAGGTGACGTAGCAGAACTAAGCCACCACAATCCCCTGCCAGGTGTGTATCCAAACATACAGCTTTGCTTTCCTTTTTTTTTCTCCAAATAAAGGCCATACATCCATAAATAAACCCAGGACTAAACAAAGTGCCTCATAATAATAATAACACAGGCTGCTGACCCAAAACATTTAAATAAAGCCGCCATAATAACTAATAAGAAGCTACGTGCTACGCAACAGCAAAAATGAACACGGTTAATATATATAAACACACATATTTTGTACACACATATACACATACGTATAAATATATCCACATATATATATATGAATATATATACATACATATATATGTATAATATATATATATACATATATTATATATATATATATATGCATATATATATTATATATATATATAATATAATATATATATATATATATACATATAGAGAGAGAAGAGAGAGGGCTGGCGTGGAGGGGGAGGGGGAGGGGGGGAGGGGGGAGGGAGAGGGGGGAGGGGGGAGGGAGGGGAGGGCATGTAGGACGCAATCATGGAGTCTCAGCTATGAAGGTGAACTGCATCTGGTAGGCAAAACCAATTATTGTAACCTAACCTAATATGCAACAACTAATAAACAACTGCTGACAAGCAAGAAATAGAGCTAACAACAACGCAAGTGCTAAGAGAAAGGGTCAGGGAAGTGCTTCCTGGATAGCTGGCAGTCCTGACATCAGAGGGGAGTTCATCCCACCGCTGTGGGGCCACAGGACAGAGAGGAGCCGTGACCCTGTGGATCGGCTGAGATGGATCAAGAGAAGGGTAGTTGAGCTAGAGAGGGGGAGAGAAGAAGAGGGAGGTGAGGAAGAGAGGGGGAGAGAAGAAGAGGTAGGTGAGGAAGAGTGGGGGTGAGAGGAAGAGATGGAGAGGGAGAAGGGTTGGTGAGGAAGAGAGGGGAGAGGAGATATGAGAGAGCGAGAGGTATGTGAGCAAGAGGGGGAGAGAGGAAGAGGAGAGAGAGAAGGTAGGTGAGGAAGAGAGGGGAGAGAGGAAGAGACGGAGAGAGATGTTGTGGCAGAGAGGGGGAGAGGGAGAGATGCGAGAGAGAGTGTTGGTGAGAGGAGGGGAGAGGGAGAGATGCAGAGAGAGAAGTGTTGGTGAGGAAGAGAGGGGGAGAGAGGAAGAGACGGAGAGAGAGAAGGGTAGGTGAGGAAGAGGGGGAGAGAGGGAGAGATGCGAGAGAGAAGTGTTGGGAGAGAGGGGGAGAGAGGAGAGACGAGAGAGAGAAGGTTGGTGAGGAAGAGAGGGGGAGAGAGGGAGAGATGCGAGAGAGAGAAGTGTTGGTGAGGAAGAGAGGGGGAGAGAGGGAGAGACGGAGAGAGAGAAGGGTAGGTGAGGAAGAGGGGAGAGAGGGAGAGATGCGAGAGAGAGAAGGGTAGGTGAGGAAGAGAGGGGAGAGAGGAAGAGACGGAGAGAGAGAAGGGTAGGTGAGGAAGAGAGGGGGAGAGAGGGAGAGATGCGAGAGAGAGAAGTGTTGGTGAGGAAGAGAGGGGGAGAGAGGAAGAGACGGAGAGAGAGAAGGGTAGGTGAGGAAGAGAGGGGGAGAGAGGAAGAGACGGAGAGAGAGAAGGGTAGGTGAGGAAGAGAGGGGGAGAGAGGAAGAGACGGAGAGAGAGAAGGGTAGGTGAGGAAGAGAGGGGGAGAGAGGAAGAGACAGAGAGAGAGAAGGGTAGGTGAGGAAGAGAGGGGGAGAGGGAGAGATGCGAGAGAGAGTGTTGGTGAGGAAGAGGGGGAGAGAGGGAGAGTGCGAGAGAGAGAAGGGTAGGTGAGGACAGTTTTTATCCACAGGCAGTGCGCCTACTGAACTGCTAGGAGTGCTGTCACTATCATAACATTGTCATTCATATTACATTACACTATCATACTTTTGCTGGACTTTCTGGACTCATTGCAGCTACTGCACTGTTCTGCACTGTAGTGCACTGTATTCGTGATGCTGCTGCACTAATGGCACTTTCAAATACTTTCAAATGCTATTAAATGATTTTTGCACAATTCAACAGATTTACATATCATCCTTGAGTCACTTAATTGTTATTGTTATTGTAACTTGTATTGTGCACAGTATTTTTATGTTATTGTGTTAAATCATACTGCGGGAGGGAATTAGGAGTTAGCATTCCATTGAACTTGTTGCAAATGGCAAATAAATGTTGAATCTTGAAGACTCAAGGTTTAACATGTTTCTGTGTTCAACAAGAACAATGGAACTCACTTCCCATTCCAACCGCAGTATGAATTTCAACAACAATACTTTACTATACTATAAAAAACTATGCAATACTAAACTATACTATACAATAATATAAACAACACAATATATACAACCTACTATAAACTATACTTTATACTATAAACAACACAATATACTACCTACAATATACTATACTATAAACTATAAACAACACTATATCCTCCCTACTATATACTATACTATAAACAACACTTTAAACTACCTACTACATACTATACTATAACTATACAACAACACTATACACTACAAACTATATACTATAGTATATACAACACTATACTATAATAATACTATACACAATAAAGGAAACAATCAAGTGAATGATGGATGATTTACATATGGCGAATGGTGCAAAAACACATTGAAAGAGCCAGTAGTGCCATCACGAATACAGTGCAGTGCAGTGCAGTGCAGTGCAGTGCAGTGCAGTGCAGTGCAGTGCAGTGCAGTGCAGTGCAGTGCAGTGCAGTGCAGTGCAGTGCAGTGGTTGTGCACTGGTTGCTCTCTATGTCTGTGATAGGCCCCTCCCACTGTTGCTCTCTATTGGCTGTGATAGGACCTCCCACTGTTGCTCTCTATTGGCTGTGATAGGCCCTCCCACTGGCTCCATTGGCCAAAGGTCTCCTGTGATTAACTTCCCCTTTATAGGTCATACGTACTAGTGACACGAGAGAGAGTATTCATATGGAACATTTTGAGAGAGGATTAAATACTTCAGATTTAAAGATATCCAAAGATGTGTCTGTGGGTGGAATATACACAAATAACACTAAGAAAAACGAGCTTGGTGCGGATAAGTTAGTAACACGCTCAGTTAAATGTTACACACAGTGGAGGGAAGTAACGCAGATTTTTGGAGAGAAAATTCACTTGCCTTTTCAAACTGTGATTCGACTCTCTACTTTAAGGCCCCGTCACACCATAACATTCTGGTCAGCACTTGAGGAAACGTTGGTAATCGTCCGTGGTCGCTGGCATAGCGCAAGAAGACACTCATCCCACATTGTGTGCCTATTTTATGATTGGAGATGGAGTACAGACGACATGGAGATGGAGTTTAGCAGTAGCCCCCCTCACGCTTTTTTCCTCTTGGCGGCATGATGTGCACTGTTAAATATCCAGAAGAACTGTCACGGTTACGGTGGTTGTCAGGGGGCGTGGCCAAGCCAAAGCTGGCGGTGCACACACACACCTGTCAGCAATTGCCGTGGCTGATTGCTAATCCCCTCACCTGGGGTCTATAGACCCTGGCTCCCTGTCACCCCGGGGGTTAGCTCGTACGTCATACTTTGTTCATGTTACGTCGTACATTCTGGACGGAATCGCCACACTGATGTCCCGGAGATCCAGATTCTTTGCCTATCCCGCGTCACCCGCCTGTCTCACGTTACGCCGGTCTATACGAGCTCCCCGGTAATTATAAAAACCTGTCCAGTACCTGTCACTATTCCGACCTCCCGGTACCCAGACTCCTCTCCTGTCCCGGACTACTCGCCGGTCTACTACCTGCCGGTACTCCGCGGATCGACCTCCCGGTACCCAGACCCCTGGCCTGTCCCTGATCACTCTCTTGTGTTGTGTTTGCTCTGTTATAGCTCCACTGTGTCTTGGTCTGCGTCCCACTGAACAATCCACTCGTGACAAGAACAACTGAATCCACTGTGATTTCCCCACGTTTTTTACCCGTTTGAACACAGTGACACGTCAGCACACGCTAATAGTTTTCAGGGGTGTCTTACGTGGTCGCTGGTACACGCTCCTCATGCGTTAGTCACACACACGTTAGTCACACGCCAGATGTGTCCACCTCACCTAGAACACTTGAAAATTGAACGATTAGAACGTTCATAGAACGCTGACCAGAACGTTATGGTGTGACGGGGCCTTTAGGGCTAGTAATCTACTTTTTCTACTTTGCAACATTTGCCATTAAAGCCTTTGTTACAACTAGCCTGCTTCAAATGTGGTGATTGGCCCTGTTTGATGTCCACAAGAGGTTTATCAAA
>CM051007.1:152500-182500 GCA_027704905.1 Muraenolepis orangiensis
GAGGGAGGGAGGGAGAGGGAGGAAGAGAGAAGGAGGGAGAGAGAAGTTTTTAATCCAAATTAAAAACTGATCGGAAACCACGGTAAAAGCGATAAGAACCGGCGGTGTGATATCCCACCAACCGCTTGATTAAGTAGTGAGTGAGCGATAGGACACCGCTGGGCCATGTTACAGTACGCTATGATGAGGTAATGAGGATTTAATGGACTACAGCCCAGACAGACGGGAGCTGATCCATCCCTTTCCCTTGTTGTTGGCTGTACAATGTGTGTGTGTGTGTGTGTGTGTGTGTGTGTGTGTGTGTGTGTGTGCACTGCGTCTGTGGTTTGTATTTATGGATCTCCAAGGATTTCCACAGTCTTCTTCTTCATTCGTGTATCATCATCATATGTCCAGCTCAGTGTCACAAAGCCACGCTCTCGTCTCTGGTCCCACATGGAAGAGGCCAGCCTCTGAAGGAGGTCTGTACAGAGGACAGGTGGTGATTATGTGGTCGGCAGTCTGCTCAGGCTCGCCACACTCACATACTGCGCTGTCTGCCAGGCCCCACTCCTTCATGGACGCTTTGAAGCGACCAACCCCAGTACGGAGGCGGTTCAGCAGGGTCCAATGCCGGCGTGGTAGATGTTCTCCTTCGACTCCATCTCCCGGATCTTGGATGTGATGGTGCAGACGTGTGGGCTCAGCCGACTCCCATTCCTGCTTCCAGGAAGTTGCTAGCCATGCCCTTGTAGACAGGTCCTCAGGGATGGAACCAAGCATCTCTTGTGCTGTCCTGTTGTAGGGGTGACGGGACTTGAGTCTGCTTGGGGGCGCTGCCTTTGTTGTTGTTTCGTGCAGGATATGCCAGTCATGTTCTTGGGCTTTCCTTGCAAGTGCGAGGATAGCGGCCTCTCGTCGGAGACCGGCCGGGGCAATTCCCGCTAGGACTGGCAGGTAGGACACGGGGGTGGGCTTTAGGCAACCGGTTATGATCCAAAGGGCATTGTTGATGATAGGATCAACCTTCTTCACATGTGGGCTTCTACTCCAGACTGGGGTGCAGTATTCGGCAGCAGAGAACACCAGGGCTTTTGTGGAGATTCGTAGTGTCCTGGCGGAGGCACCCCAGGTTGTGCCAGCAAGGCGGCGGATAAGCGAGACCCTTGCTGTCACTTTGGCTCTCACTTCCTCAAGGTGCCGTTTGTAGGACAGTGTCCTGTCCAGCCGAACACCGAGGTACTTGGGGGCTAGTTGGTGCTCCAGACGCTTGTTGTCGACGGACACCGACAGTTCCCTTTTGGCCTCTCTGTTGCACAGGTGGTATGCGGCCGACACAGTCTTCCCAGTACTGAGCTGCAGACGCCACTTGCGCAGGTAGGCAGCCAAGATGCCCATGTCCTGGTTGAGACCCTGTTCCACCGCTGACCATGTTGTTCGACGCAGCATGATGTCCAGATCATCCGCGTAACCATATTGTCTGGATGTTGTCTCCGGGAGGTCGTGGATGTAAATATTGAACAGCAGTGGTGAGAGGACAGACCCCTGTGGCACCCCGTTTCTCAATCTCCTCAGTCTGCTTCGCTGGTGATTTCCACAGTGTCTCCGCGTGGCGCTCTGCATTTAAAGGCCTAATGTTGGACCACAAACGGTGATAATTGTTATTAGAGTTAATATTTAACATCATCGTCATCATCACTATCTGAACAATAGATGGGTGTGGAGTGTGTGTGCATGTGTGTGTCTGTGGTCGGTGGCTGGTTGAAGCAGCAGCCTCATCTGGCCCCCAGTCAGATGAGGCTCCATCGTATTCCTAGTGAACACCTGATGATGCCCCCCTGTCGTTAACCCTTTCAGCAGAAGCACCAGGCTGGGTTTTAATGAGTTGGCAGCATGTGTGCAAAATGGGGGACAGGAGCAGCAGAGAAGGTGAAATCAAAATGAAATCATGAGATTTCCTCAATGAGATCTCTGTGATTATTCACCGTCAGAATAGAATAGAACATTTATAGAAAATGTGTGTGTGCGCACATGTGTGTGTGTGCCATCTATCTGTGCACGTTCAATCCTTATGAAAACCCTTTTCAGATCGACCTCCTCTCTGGAATCTTGCCACCTTTCAAACACCAAACATCACTTAATCACGAGCGTGTTTACCTTACGAGGTGATTGTTCGGTAATCAATCGCAAAACACAATCTTCCTTCCGTTTAACCAACATAGGGCAATCAGCGCGCCACCTGTCTCTGATTTAGAAGAATCCCCCATATTTAACAGAACCATTACGTTAGTGCGCTCTCTCTCTCTCTCTCTCTCTCACTTATATCATTATTTATCTAATTATTATCATCTGACTTCTCCAAAAGGGTTCAGATTGTTGGATGTTTCCCAGTAAACACAGACAAGGTGGATTAATGGTTCAGCCTGTGTTATGGGACCTGATGTCCGACCTTACCCCGTGGCCTCCAGCCTTTGATTAACGGCTTGAATTTGAGGTCTTAATATATCGTAATATATAATGTATTGTCCACGGTGGAAATTGTGAAGGGCAGGAGACCCACAGCAGGGGGCCAGGTCTGGTCCGGTGCCCACTGTTCAGTTTTATTAACCTTCATCATTCGCACCGAATCCGGGGGACCGGGCTGTCCTTTCATGGGTCAAGGTTGCGTTAGAGGAGAGCTTAATTAACCAACACAATTGCCAAATGGGTTGCAATGGACTGTAGACCGATCAGCATCGTTGAAGACAAGGGCATCGCCGATGTTTTGAAAGTTGCGTCCCTCGACGCATCCTACAAGCCACCATCAAGAGGCACAATAATGACTAGAACCCACCAACTCTATGACACTGAAAAGGAGAAACAAAGAGGCTTTAGCTCAAGCGGATGATGTGGCTGACAGGAGACCACTGGACGTCAGTGAGTGACACTGATCACCTGGGAGTAACACTGATCACCTGGGAGTAACACTAATCACCTGGGAGTAACACTAATCACCAGGGAGTAACACTAATCACCAGGGAGTAATACTAATCACCTGGGAGTAACACTAATCACCAGGGAGTAACACTAATCACCTGGGAGTAACACTAATCACCAGGGAGTAACACTAATCACCAGGGAGTAATACTAATCACCTGGGAGTAACACTAATCACCAGGGAGTAACACTAATCACCTGGGAGTAACACTAATCACCTGGGAGTAACACTAATCACCAGGGAGTAACACTAATCACCAGGGAGTAACACTAATCACCAGGGAGTAACACTAATCACCTGGGAGTAACACTAATCACCAGGGAGTAACACTAATCACCTGGGAGTAACACTAATCACCAGGGAGTAACACTAATCACCTGGGAGTAACACTAATCACCTGGGAGTAACACTAATCACCTGGGAGTAACACTAATCACCAGGGAGTAACACTAATCACCTGGGAGTAACACTAATCACCTGGGAGTAACTGACATCAAATCACTGAGACATGGGAATTGAGATCCTTTGCGCTAACTGTAATGAAGACAGAAGAAGGTCACTTTGCGGAGGCTGTGCAGAACAGTCCAAACTGTAGACCAAGTGGGAAATTGAAGGGAAAGTTACAACCATACGGACTGATAGTGCGCGCAATATGATTGCTGCGGCTCGTATTCTGCCGTACGATCACATGCCCTGTATTGATCACATGCCCTGTATTGATCACATGCCCTGTATTGATCACATGCCCTGTATTGCACACATCTTACAGAGAAGCATCACCGTGAGTCTCTCTGACAGTGGATTTGTCGGTGCGTTGGCAAAGTGTCGCAAAATTGTGGGCCATTTCAAGCACAGCCCGGCTAACACAGCGGAGCTGCAAGTAGAACAAGGGGCACTCGGACAGAAGCAAGAGCCACTGATCCAAGACATTCCAACACGGTGGAATTCCACGTTGGAAATGGTCAAGCGCTTGATCCGCAACCAAGCTGCTATAAAAGCAACCATGGATCAACAGCAGCATAAACTTGTTATGCTGACGCCACCAGAATGGGACAAAATCCAGACTGGAGACCCTTCTAGAGCCCTGCCGGTAAGCCTTCCATCATATAAGGTGACCATTCATTGTAGGCTGAAATTAAATAAATATTAAACGTTAATCTACTATTAAATGTAACAACTTGCGTTCAAGTAATTTACTTGCGTCTTTCCTTTTCTGTGTGTGTGTGTGTGTGTGTGTGTCTCTGTGTGTGTGTGTGTGTGTGTGTGTGTGTGTGTGTGTGTGTGTGTGTGTGTGTGTGTGTGTGTGTGTGTGTGTGTGTGTGTGTGTGTGTGTGTGTGTGTCTCTGTGTGTGTGTGTGTGTGTGTGTGTCTATGTCTGTGTGTGTGTGTGTGTGTGTGTGTGTGTGTGTGTGTATGTGTCTCTGTGTGTGTGTGTGTGGGTGTGTGTGTGTTCCACTGCAGGTATTTAACTGAGATTCTGGGTGGGGAGGCCTACATCTCCTGCTCTGTGATACTACCTGCCCTCTGCCACTTGCGTCGTGTAATGGAAGTCTCTGATGAGGACCCTGCATATGTGGTGAGATTTAAGGCAAAATTCAAGGAAGACCTAGCCTCCCGCCAAGAACACACCAACAATGCATGGCTCAAGATTGCGACGGCACTGGATCCACGTTTTAAAGACTTAAAGAGCCTGCCCAAGACAGACAGAGAAGAGGTGTGGACCACACTTGGAGGCATGCTGCGTTCACCACCCAGAAGATCTCCACACACTGAAGATGGGCCACCCAAGAAGAAAATGAACCTTCTTCTACAGATGGGCTCAGATTCAGAATCGGAGGAAGAGGTACAGCCTGACAGAGCCATACACAGGTACAGAGCAGAGCCCACCACTAGTATGGAGGACTGTCCCTTGCAGTGGTGGTCATCTCATGCAGGAGCCCATGACAAGCTGGCCCCACCGGCTCGCAAATATCTAGCCACTCCTGCATCCACAGTTCCATGTGAAAGACTCTTCTCAGTTGCAGGTCACATTGTGCAAAAGAAGCGGTCAGCTTTACTCTCAGAAAATGTGGACAAGTTGGTTTGCCTCAGCAACTGGCTAAAGGATGAATAGAGAAGAGGGCCACATGTAGTTGTGTTGGCCATGTTGTGTTGGCCATGTTCTTTTGGTTTGAGAAAAAAAAAAAAAGGTTTCATTGAAATAAGAGAAATGGCTATTGGCTAAGTTGGCCAGTAAGTGTGTTAAAGAAAGAATGTTCTTAACAACACCATCCTATTTTGTTTAGAGCAGTGGTTTTCAACCCTTTTCATATCAAGGTCCATTATTTGTTCTGCATTTGAGCCACAGACCACCATTTGATGAGATTTAGACTCTCAGACCCAAGACTTAGAATATTTTGTTATTGTTGGATACCATTTTGTCCACAATTCCATGCTGTATTGATGGATTGGTTATAATAAACATACATACTGTATGTTAAATGGATATATCCGCCTTCTTTCCTTTATCTTTCCATTCCCACAACAATATACATAAAGAAATGGCATATTTTGGACATAGTTTGAATGGTGATTAATCATGATTAATTTATATTTAAGCTGTGATTAATCAGATTAAAACTTTTAATCGTTTGACAGCCCTAGAAAATATATGTTTTGTCTGGCCGCCATCTCTTCCAATAGGTCAGGGTGGGATGAGATAGATAGGGCCTCATCATCATTTCCTGCTGACTTTGATCTTCATTCTGCAATTGGCAATATCACTTCAGCAATACGGTCAGTATGGAGGAGGGGCACCAGGAAAAACAACCAGACCCATGTTCATATTGACCGCATCCCTCCCCCCCCCCCCCGAAAAAGAGATATAAAACATGAATAAACAAACGGATATCGCCTGGGCCCCCCCCCCCCCTGTGTGTGTGTGTGTGTGTGTGTATGTAGGGTGTCAATGGCTCACTTTGCTGAGTGTCTGTGAGAGAGAGAGAGAGAGAGAGAGAGAGAGAGAGAGAGAGAGAGAGAGAGAGAGAGAGAGAGAGAGAGAGAGAGAGAGGATCAGCAACTAGTAAATCTAAAGAGTTATAGAGCCATCTGCAGCTTGCTTTTGGTGGTCATTAGCTCCATCCATTCCATCTGTTTGCATAACACCCCCCCATTCTTAAGTGTGTGTGTGTGTGTGTGTGTGTGTGTGTGGTGTGTGTGTGTGTGTGTGTGTGTCCATATCCTGAACATGTCCTGACCTCCAGAAAGCAGCGTAGATGAGCAGGATGATCAGGGCTGAGCAGGAGACCCCACAGCCCACCATGAGGGGCACTGAGGGCATGCTGGAGGGCCCCATGTCCTGCAGAGAGGAGGACACACACACACACAGATTCCATTAAAACGTCTGTTTATATTCTCAAACTCAAGACAGAGACAAAGGAAACACAACCCTCTGTTGCCGGGGACAGATCTACTGAACATTCCACTACATTCCAGGACCTTTGTTCTCTGTATAGGTGAACAGTTGTCATGGAAACCCACCACTCCCACATGTGTCTGTGTGTTTAGTGGAGCCCCAGTGTCATCAAGAGTCCCCAGAGGCTGGAGATCAGGACCCTGGACAGCACCTCCCACATTCAGGAACAAGGGCCATATTTGGGCGTAGAACCAAAGCGTTTAAGAATCAGGAGCGCTTGGAGGGAAGCAGCTGAAGTAAATCAGCATTCATCATTAACTAAACTGTTAGAGAGAGAGAGAGAGAGAGAGAGAGAGAGAGAGAGAGAGAGAGAGAGAGAGAGAGAGAGGAGAGAGAGAGAGAGAGAGAGAGAGAGAGAGAGAGAGAGAGAGAGAGAGAAAGTGGAGCCTGCCTGCTAATGGAGTGTTAGTGGAGATTACTTACAATTAATAACACAATTCTCACTTGAGGTGTTAATACACTGAAGGGAAAAAAGCAAGGAGGAAGGAAGGAAATAATAAAAAACTGCTTACTTAACAACTGACCATAAGATACAGAAGGGGACCAAAAAATATATATATTTTCCTATTGGGTAGCTCCACCACACATACTCACACACACACACATACACACACACACACACACACACACACACACACACACACACACACACACACACACACACACACACACACACACACACACACACACACACACACACACACACACACACACACACACACACACACACACACACTCACACACACCCACCTCTCTGGAGCGGATGTCCTTCTGTCTCTCCCCCTCTTGTCTCCTAATTGATTGTCTCCTCTGCTACAAATCATTTATTTCTCAGGAGCACTTGTTGAATACGATGGAAAATATTTTCTATTTGCATTTCATTTTGGTTCTCAAGGTGACTGTGGAACATAGCTGTATTTCTGCACACATTCTACGTATTTTGAGAATGTATATATTATATATATTTGTCATATACATTTACATATACAAATCTTCCTTAATAAACTGCAATACGTCCAGAACTCTGCTGCCCCTCTGCTAACCTCCACCCGTCACCGAGATCACTCGATGATGAGATCATCTTATATATAATAAAAATAAAATACATATATCTATATGTCTGTTTCTCAGACAGGAGAACATCTCTCCACGAATTGCCACCCGTCCATCACCGAGGCTGAGCACACAGAGCACACACACGCATGTAAAATAACATATTTATACATAGAACAGAATTTTACAAACCTAAAATGAACAAACTTAAAACAATTTATGCCCAGCAGCCATGAATAAAACATGTTTGTAAATAACCAGCTGAAAGCGGGCCTGTAATTTGGTCATGATGTAACACAGCTCTCCTGGACCCCTTTACTCCCCAGGTGGGCCATTTGAGATGATGAATAGTCCAATTAAAAAGGAATAAGTGTTTAGAAACCAACCGTGGCCTTGGCTCTGAAATGCTTAATGTGCTTTGCGTGTGCTTTAATGTTTTTAAGAAATCACATGATTTAGCTCCGTTTACCTCTTGGCGTGACAAGGCCTTTTTCATTATTCTTCATCCAACACGATGAATTATAGATGAACTGAACGTGTTGGCAAGCCTGCCGACCTGAGACCCACGCTGAACTGCATCCAGCACTGAGCGGTACACTAGTTCCTACGTGGGTAGTCAGCATGTGTGTCAGCGTGTGTGTCAGCGTGTGTGTCAGTGTGTGTGTCAGCGTGTGTGTCAGTGTGTGTGTCAGCGTGTGTGTCAGCGTGTGTGTCAGTGTGTGTGTCAGCGTGTGTGTCGACATGCATACAAGGTCACGATCAAGGCAAGAGTATGAAAGAGAAAGAGAGAGAGAGAGAGAGAGAGAGAGAGAGAGAGAGAGAGAGAGAGAGAGAGAGAGAGAGAGAGAGAGAGAGAGAGAGAGAGAGAGAGAGAGAGAGAGATGTAGGGAGAGAGAATGGGAGGGCAGGGGAAGAGAGAGAGGAAAATAAAGCGAGAGAGGGAAGAGATTGAGGGAAATAGAGGTAGAGATGGATGCAAATATTATCAGGGGAGAAGAACAAAAAGATAAAGAACCAAAAATCATGTGTATGTGCTGTGAATTCAAAGAACCCACCGGAACACGGTGCCTTGGTGAGAAAGATCAAGGACCACCATGCATGAGGAGGTGCAGGTGTGTGGACTGAGTCTCTCTCATGCTTCTCTAGAGCTGGTGGATGACCGCTGGTGGAAGGCCCATTTGATTACACTCTGTAGACCAGAGGGAAAACATGTCTGTCTGCTCCCATGTACCAGTCCTGTGTCTCCATTGGGCCTTTGGAAAGCTTCAACAGAGGTTCCTTATGTCCATTGGGTAGTAGTATGAAATCATAACCCATGCTAGGTTTTTATTCCTGAATGCATGAAAAACTGTATTCATGCATTGCAGCGACACAAGAAACATGGCTAACATATCACCCCATGAATCCATGCTCAGAATGAATAGGGTGGATGTGTTGTGTTGTAAGGGGAATATATAGAAGCTGGTGTTTCAGTGTGTGTGTGTGTGTGTGCACATGTGCATGCATGTGTGTGCCTACATATGTTTCATGTATGCTCGGGGTATTGTGGGTCTGCTCCGTGTATTGAAGTGTGTGTGTGCTCACAGTGTGTGTGCATCACAGGGGTAGATCAAACAGGGTTGGTGGGGCTGTGTGTAACCAGGCTTCTATGGGCAGGCTGGGCTAGCATGTAATGGGTTAGACAGCTATTTCCACCACAGGATGTTTAGCCTACTTATCCTCTCTGCACTGGCACTCACACACCCCTATCTATCTAACGATCTAACTATGTAACTATATAACTATATAGCTCTCTAACTATATAACTGTATAACTATATAATTATCTAACTATCTAACTATCTAACTATATAACTATCTAACTTGCTAGCTGTCTGGCTAGCTAGCGATGTAGCTATCCAGCAATCTATTAATGCTGCCGGATATGGTATGTGTGTGTGTAAGCGCATTCTGCTTGCCTGCCGGTCTGCCTGTCCATCATTAACTAACCACCGCTGCTGCTGGTGTACTTGAGGTCGGTGTCCATCTGGGTGAGTGAGCAGTGCAGCGCTCCACTCTATTATCATTGTCTATCGCTGAGAAGCTACAGTCCTTTATGGAAACGGGTAGGAAAGTACCGCAGGCCAGTTAGACAGCAATGAGTCCAGAGACACAGTACGAGTCTGAGATACACTTTTACCAATATCATTAAAACAGCTTTTTAGTTCAGAACAGGGGGTAAGATGCAGTGCAGTGGTTTAGGCCTCCACAGCCTAACTGCACCGTGATTCAATTTGTACTCACTTTCATCTGCTTTGAATAAAAGGTGCCTGCTAAATGACTTAATTGTGGCAAATTCATATGCAGAGACCATTGTATAAATGCTCCTTCCAAAACTCCTCAAATCATAATCCTAATAAAGCAGTAGGATGGGGTCTGTCTCAAGTGAGGATTATGATTTACAATCTCTGCGTTTCGATTGTGTCCGTGTGTATTATAATGTATTATAATTATTATGGCATGTTGCAGGATGAGAACGTGAGACAGTAATACACTATTTTCAAAAAAACACCCAATGTGTGCTACATTTTCACCAACATATCTACTTTTGTAACAGAGCAAAATAGAATAATAGTTGATAGAACAATAGTTGAAAACTGGGTACAAAATAACAATAAGCAGACACATTTCCAGCGTCTGTTGATATGTTTGTGAGTCCCAACCATAGCTGAATGTGCTTGGCATTAGGGCTAGTCAGAGACAGTCAGCAGACAAGGTCACATGTGCTGCTGTACAGAAGGTCATACAGGAGGAGAAGATGTTTATTCCTTCACTCCTGTTGTGTTGTGTGTTTAAATTATTCATTTTCTTCAGAGGCTACATCAATTCTGACATAGCAAACTTTGAACTCACGTGATATACGCTGTCGGCTCCAACTAGTTGATGGAAACACAACTCATTTGCATTTTTTTTACAAACTTCCAAAATTGCTTAAAATGAGCTTTGACTGTTAGATGAATACCCAGCTACTGAAAGAGAGAAAAACGTGCTCACTGAATGACAGTTTGAGACCAAATCAAACCATATGATAGTGAATCACATGTGAATGAATTGCAGGTTTCCTCTCTGTCCCTGTGGTAGCATCGTTACATTTTTTTTTGTAAATTAATCAATGACTTTGTTTCAACGTCACTTACAATTACTTTTTACCTGAAAGAGAAACTCTGTGACCCACAGCTTTGGCCAGAGGGAACTTGGATAATAACATGTACGAATGATAGATTTATCTGTAATTCCAGTCATGCATTAAAGCCCTCAAAAAGTAATAGGATATTGCTGATCAAAAGTACAACGCTTTTTTTAGCTGTCTGGCTGGTCCGGCGAATTAAACTCAGAAGTGACTTATTCGTTTTTTCTGACTGCGTTCAAACTACGGCAAAGAGATCAAATCATCTCACGTGAAACTACTCAACCAATGAAATCACTGCAGTCAGTGAGCGAGCAGATTACACACACACACAAACACCCGCACACGGAGAGACAGAGAGAGAAAGAGTCTGAGTCATTTCACATGGAGTGCTCTCAAGACAAAAAGGTAGACAGAGAAAACACTCCTACTCCTACATGTTCGTTCTTTCCACGGTCAGTTCAAATTCAGTATGTCTCATTTGTTCCATGGCGATTAATATAAGCGGCAATGTATGTAAAAGTCTCATGTGTTTTGCGTCATCTGATCGGCTCTTCTGATTGGCTATTTTTGAGAGCTCTGATTGATCGGTTAGAGCAGATATCGGTATATCCATACTACAGTTGCAGTTACGTCTCCACGCAGGTGCAGCTACATCTTCTGGCTGGTAAATGCGACTTATACACTGAAGCGACTTATATATGTTTTTTGTTAAGAGCGACTTATCCTCCGGTGCGACTTATAGTCTGGAAAATACGGTAGTAGGTTTTGCAGCGTGTTTTGATCTTGGCTGTTAGCTGTTCAGCTGTAGTCCATTGACTAAAATATTCACCTCCATCGACGATGGGCTCTCCATATTTTCTCAACAAGTAAATCAACGTGCAATAGTAATCTTATTGTCGTACGCATTGGTAGCCATCAGGCAACTGATAAAGGGGGGGATTTGAGAGAGAGATTTAAGAGAATATGAACAGCAATACACAGCATGAAAACAGTAAACAGTAGCCCATTGCTCCAGACAAGTAAGGCTATGCACATTATGCACATTAGCCTCGGTCAACCAAACAGTTAGGCGAAGGCGAATCGAGAATGGTGTAAGCATGATATTTTTTAACCACAAATGTGAAAGTGGACGGAGGGAATGCTTGATGCATCTCTTACCGTAAGTATTCCAATAGAGGCATTCACAGCGCTATGGTGATTTGTGACTTACAAACATGGGAGAAGGAGGGACAAATGAGAAATTGCCTGTGCCCCTGTTGTGTGTGTGTAGTTGTGAAGTATTCTGCTTCTACTCAATACATACAACTAAAAACTAGGAATATTTGTAACATCACATAATGAATCTGGAAAAGAGAGTGCATAAAAAAACATGAAAATGGAGCTGGTTTATAAAATAAATAGATGAGGGATTCCCCCCGGACCCCCTTTACAGATGTCTGGGCTAAGCCCCTGAATATCCTCAAATCCTAGAAACGCCCCTAGAGACATGCTAGCCCAGAGCTACAGAGGCGATGGTGGATGTAAAAGCAAAGTGCTCCTGCCAGTAAAACGTGACCCGTGACCCGTGACCCGTGACCTGTGACCCGTACCCGTGAAGCATGGCAAACAACAACAGCCAACAACTTGGCTGTATAACTGTATATGTACTGTACAACAGATGCTGACTCATGATGAATGATTAAGAGAGTGTTGAGATATTGTTTGGTCTGGCTGCAAAATATTACATATTTGTCTGTCTACAATATCACATGTAAAGAGCCAACCTGGACTTGTGATAACCACGGAATACAAAGTGAGAAACACGATTGGTAAAGGTATACAGACGATCAATCACGACATTACAATCAACTGACTGGTAAGAGCCTGAGTCGTATAGATAGATTAGCATGAATATGTATCTCCATCTACAGGTCAAAAAAAGAGAAACTGGATTTTATCAGGAGAAAAAGCTAGGCATGGCCCAGAGTGTGAACACAAGCCACACACAAATGCTAGATTTCAATATTCTGTGCACTTTATTCAAATAAATGAACAGGACATGAGGACAAACCCCATGGCCAAAAAGCTTCAGCAGAATAATGTATGTGTATGAAAAAGTTATGGCCTCGCATCTGTTCCAAAGTATTCGAAAGAATTATCTTGGATCAAGAATAATACACAACATTATCACCACTGACAATCCATTTGGGGTTCAGAAGGAAACCATTTGATGGAATGACTCATGGTCAATTGTTAGTTAAACAACAAGCGGTGCCCCCCCCCATATTTGATCTTGAATTGTGGGTATTTTTCACATCAAACCAGGAAAGCTAGATGGGGTAAGAGCACAACCTCTTCTAGTGAACAATTTTTTCTCTTCTATCTTTATATGGATGATCGTTCTGAAATGTTGTGTGTAATAAGACTGGATATGTCACAAAGGTGTGTGGTGAGGTTGGACCCAGAACGCAGGCGGAGACCACGAAAGGAAGAACAGGGGTTTTATTATGGCACAAAACACAATAGATTGTTATCTCCAGGACCGACGAGGGATCAGGGACCGGGAGATCGAGGTGCGTCAAGTAGACAGGTAGAAGACGTAGGGATAGTTGGGACAGGCGATGGGTCGGGTTACCGGGAAGTCAAGGTGCGTTGAGGTGGTGCGTCGAGGTGCGTCGATCCGACAGGTAGCAGACGTAGGGATAGTTGGGACAGGCGATGGGTCGGGTTACCGGGAAGTCAAGGTGCGTTGACGTGGTGCGTCGAGGTGCGTCGATCGTCTGGACCGACGAGGGGCTGGAACAGTAGACGAGCGGGCTATCTCTCTGATAGTCCGTAGCAGGGTGATCACAAGCCAGGGATGAATGTCACCTGGGGACTGGTAGCGTACCGGTTACACATAGTACGAACGAGCGACGTCTCTCACTGACGCCGCTGTATAAATAGCCCCCAGGTGAGATCAATGGCAATTAGCCACGGTAATGGTTGGCAGGTGCGTGTGTGTGCGCCTCTAGCGCACGCGGCCTGGCAACGCCCCCTGTCAACCACCGTAACCGTGACAGGATATATGGTGGGGAGTAGTGTTATTAACCACCGGTTGGTGCGCTGAGAACTTAGTCCTCCTGTCTTCCTTACAGTCCTTGCTTAAAGCAAACAGCTTTTCTTTCCAATTGAACTCTTTAAAAAGTCAAAAGTGGTAAAAAGATCAAAAGCTACATGTTCCATAATTCTTTATTCATGGCAGACCAAGTGGCAAATGTGGTGAACAAAGTATGATATTTGGGTCATCTCCTCCAGTGTTACAAACTCTATGCACTCACCAGTATGTCTCTAAATTCAAACGTTAGCGTCAGGCGTGCAGTTATAGTGAAAGGAAAGAGAAGGAGAAAGCTTCTGAAACGGATCCAGAAACATGTAACCCAAATGTCCTTTATGTGAGCTTACACAGAGCGACACTAGGCACTCTTTTTATGGAACACACGTCTGTATGTGTTATCACAGTGTGCATATCTCTGTACGGTTGGCCTTATATTGTACTTTATTGAATGTTTTTACTGATATGGACCGATGTGCCTGAAGTAAAGTTGAGTGGGCCTTGAGTCCATGACACAGCAAAAGTGTGTGTGTGTGTGGGGGGGGGGGTGCTTCTCTGAGAAGTCTCTAGTGTAGAGAGAGAGAGAGAGAGAGAGAGAGAGAGAGAGAGAGAGAGAGAGAGAGAGAGAGAGAGAGAGAGAGAGAGAGAGAGAGAGAGAGAGAGAGAGAGAGAGACATACAGAGTGAAGGGGTGAGAGAAGGAGAGGAGTGAGAGACAGTGAGGGGGAGAAAGAGGGAGAGGGGGGAGAGAAAGAGAGAGAGATACAGGGAGAGGGATAGAGAGAGAAAGAGCAAGAAAGAAAGAGAGATTGTGAGAACAAGCTAGAGCGAGAGCGAGAGCGAGAGAGAGAGAAGCTACTGAAATGCTCTCTTGCCGGCGTACCACTTTAGGTTGAGATCATGACAGTTCAGGGAAACGGTAGGAGCTCATTGATGTGTTCACTCTGCTCGGCTCTGCAGACGTACGGAGTGACAGACACAACCCAGAGTGCAGCGGGAAACCCTTTAGGCACGATAGGTTAGCAAATTCCGTCAAACCGAACAGGCAGATCTTTTTTTAAAGCATCAACCACACTTGTCTAGTTGTTTTTGGGACAGTTGAGAGTCAGTTTTACGGAGAGCATATTGGCATGAGACTCAACAAAGACACATCTGTCTGAATCTCGGTTATGTGGATTCAGGAAACCTTAGAGAGTAGGTTTGTACGATTATTACTACTTATTATTACTATTATTATTATGATCATTATGATTACAGTATTATTGTTGGTGGAATGAACTCCCCACGGATGTCAGGACTGCAGTCATCTTCCGCTGCAGGCTGAAAACTCACATCTTCAGGAAACACTACCTGGATCCTCCCTCATAGCGCATCCTCATTTTCACAATTGTTTCACTTTTTACAAGCGTACTAGAGTCTTTCTAAGTAGATTGTTTGCATGTTAGTTAAATATTGTTCTATTGTTTCAGTTCTTGGAGACTTAAGAAGGAGAATTAAATGCACTTTTGACTTCTGTAAGAGAGTGGTTCTGGAGTATGGCGCCGTACGAGATGGCTGCCGTGTCGCGAGCTCCCGCACGACGACGCAGTTTTTTGTTATTTATTCTTTTTATCGCAAGTATTTTAGTTCAGGATGTTAGCAGCAAGTTCACTTATAACTTCTGCACACTTTGGGAGATCAGATCGACAGTCGCTCGCCGCCTACCGGAGTTTTTTCATTCTTTCGGCTCGGACGTCCCGCCCGAAGTCACAGCTGGATTATCTCCGTCCATTTTGGGCACGATTACGCGCAAGCGTCGCCGGAGGAAGCGAGGGAAGCGAGCCGGCGTGCTAGTCAGGCTGAGATGTCGATCCGATCGCCCCCCACTACCCACCATTCTACTGGCTAATGTACAGTCTCTGGACAATAAGTTAAGCGAACTACAGGCTCGTATTCAATTCCACCGGGAAACTAGGGACAATTGTATTATCTGCCTTACGGAGACATGGATGTCGGAGGGGGTTACCGACGCAGCTATCGAGCCGACGGGATTTTCCGTACACCGGGCGGACAGAACAAAGGCTCTCTCCGGTAAAGATCGCGGAGGGGGGGTATGTCTCATGATAAACAGATCTTGGTGCAACCAAAGCCATGTACATCCCCTCAAGTCTTTCTGTTCCCCGGACCTGGAGTACCTGATGCTTATGTGCCGTCCATACTGGCTACCTCGGGAGTTTACAGCGGTAACCGTGACCGCTGTTTACATTCCCCCACAAGCCAACACGGACACAGCGCTGAAGGAACTGTACGGGGCTATCAGCGAACAGGAGTCGGCCCACCCCGAGGCTGCTCTCATCGTGGCGGGGGACTTCAACAAGGCGAACCTGAAGAAGGTTCTCCCGAAGTTCTACCAACACATAAAGAGCAACACACGGGGCGAGCGGATCCTCGACCACTGCTACACTCCCTTCCGTGATGGCTACAAGGCCCTCCTCCGCCCACCGTTCGGCAAATCAGATCACCGCTCTATCCAGCTACTCCCCGCCTATAGGCAGAGACTGAAGCAGCAACCGATCGCTGTGAGGGAGGTCCAATGCTGGTCGGACCAATCAGATTCTACGCTGCAGGATTGTTTTGATCACGCTGACTGGCACATGTTCCGCGTTGCCTCGGACAATAACATCAACGAGTACGCGTCGTCGGTCACCGGGTTCATCAAGAAGTGCATAGATGACGTTGTTCCGACCAAGTCGGTTCGGATATATCCCAACCAGAAACCGTGGATTAACGGCGATGTTCGCGCTGCCCTACATGCGCGTAACGCCACCTTTGGTTCCGGGAATACGGAGGAATATACGAGAGCCCGTTACGACCTCCGTAAGACCATCGTCACTGCCAAGCGGGAGTATAAGGACAGAGTGGAAGATAAATTCAAGAAACACGATGCGAGGGGTATGTGGCAGGGGCTGCAGAAGATAACGAACTTCAGAGGGAGAACCAGTTGTGTAGAGAACTCCTCTACCTCCCTCCCAGGAGAGCTAAATACATTTTTTGCTCGGTTCGACGTAAACGGCAGCCCGCCGAAGCCAGCACCGACTGGGGAGACCAGCCAGCTGCGCATCTCGGAGGCGGATGTGCGCCGCACCTTTAAGCGGCTGAACATCCGTAAGGCGGCAGGCCCCGACGACATCCCGGGCCGCGTCCTCAGAGCATGCGCAGACCAGTTGGCAGGAGTCTTTGCAGACATCTTCAACCTCTCCCTGTCCCAGGCTGTTGTCCCCGCGGTCTTCAAGATATCCACCATCGTGCCTGTCCCTAAACAAACCAAGGTAACATGCCTGAATGACTACAGACCTGTGGCCCTCACCTCGATCGTTAGCAAATGCTTCGAGAGGTTGGTCAAGGACTTTATTTGCTCCGTGTTACCTACCACCCTGGACCCATGGCAATTTGCATATCGTCAAAATAGATCCACGGACGACGCAATTGCCATGGCCCTCCACACTGCCCTTTCCCACCTGGAGGGGAAGAACTGTTATGTGCGAATGCTGTTTGTGGACTACAGCTCAGCATTCAACACAATAGTTCCTGCCAAGCTCGACACCAAGCTGAGAGGTCTAGGCGTACCCCCATCCATGTGCAGCTGGATACTGAACCTCCTGTCGGACCGCCGCCAGGTGGTGAGGATGGGCAGCACCACATCAGAGCCACTGACCCTCAACACGGGAGCCCCCCAGGGATGCGTGCTGAGCCCTCTCCTCTACTCCCTCTACACCCACGACTGCATGGCTATGCACAGCTCCAACGTCATCGTCAAGTTTGCTGACGACACGACAGTGATGGGCCTGATCGCCGGCGACGACGAGACAGCCTACAGGGAGGAGGTCGGATCGCTGGAGCAGTGGTGCCAGGAGAACAGCCTCGCCCTCAACGTCAAGAAGACCAAGGAGCTGATCGTGGACTTCAGGAGGCAGAGGGGAGAGCACAGCCCTATCTCCATCGACGGCGTTGCAGTAGAGAGGGTCAGCAGCTTCAAGTTCCTCGGCGTGCACATCTCCGAGGACCTCACATGGTCCACGCACACCACACACGTGGTGAAAAGGGCCCAACAACGCCTGTATTTTCTCAGGCGTCTGAAGAAATTCAGCATGGGCCCCCGCATCCTGAGAACATTCTACAACGGCACCATCGAGAGTGTTCTGACAGGGTGTATCACCGCCTGGTACGGGAACTGCACGGCACTCGAGCGCAGAGCGCTTCAAAGGGTGGTGCGGACGGCCCAGTATATCGTTGGAGGTGAGCTCCCCTCCCTCCTGGACATTTACAACCAGCGGTGCGTGGCCAAGGCCAAAAGAATTATAAAAGACATTGCCCACCCCAGCCACGAACTTTACTCACTATTACCGTCAGGCAGGCGATACCGCAGTATCAAGTGTCGTACAAATAGGCTTAGAGATAGCTTCCACAGTCAGGCCATCAGGCTGCTGAACAAGGGCGTATAACATATAACAATGTATATTTTATTACATTGATTTATATATATATATTGCTCTTTTCTGTGCTGATTTTTGCATTTTATAAATTGCATTTTTTATTTTTATTTTATATTCTTTATTCTATTTTTTATTCTATTTTTTTATCTATTTTTATTTTATCTTATTTTATAACTGCTGTCTGTCGTCGGGTATTGCACACAAGAATTTCACATCACTGCTTTATACTAAACTGTAAACTGTGAAGTGACAATAAACTTGACTTGACTTGACTTGACTCTTACCTACCTTTGTTGAATGCACTATTGAACGTCACTTTGGACAAAAGCATCTGCTAAATGACGTGTCTACTTCCAATGTAAAAAGGCCTAAAACTAGATGAGAATAATGTTCTATTATTAGTGGTATCTTATTAATATTGTCACAAGAACAACATTTGAAACAGTGTGGTTTATGATTCTGGGAGAAGGGGTAGATAGCTGTGAACCAAAAGATTAAAATACAGCTACTAAATTAGGGATGATCGCGGTTATAATTGTGTTGACATTAAAAACCCCTTAAAGCAGTTTAATGACAACGCTACGCCAAGAGTTTTTGTTGTGTTTCATTAATCAAGACCACTGTTTCGGTATCACAGTTAAAGAGTTACATAGAGTTATACTTCTGAAGTAACCACTTGAAGCTTGCCCTTGGTGATGTGTCCTTGGCCGTGTGCAGGTGGGAGGAGATGATGGGATGTTGTTTGCCCAGTATGTGAGTGCTCGTCACGGTATCATGCAGGATGTGAAATCCGCGCAGAGACAGACCTCATACACTTTTTGGGCACACAATACACCCAGACACACACGTGACCGAACGCACAACACTAACTCTGAGATATTCTGTCCAAACTAACAGTGTTATTTATGTACGGTACACACACACACAAAATCACACACACACGTGCCTTCCAGTTCTACAGACAATGCTATATAGTTCACCCACACCCACCCACCCACCCACCCACCCCCACACACACACACACACACACACAAACACACACACACACACACCAGGGGTTTCGAGATTAGGGTTTCAGTTAACCGGTATTTACCGTTATTTAGCGGGTAACAATTATAAAAAAACGGTAATTTAAAAACCTGCCGGTCAAAATGTCCGGTAATAATGCTCATACAAAACTTTGATCCTGTACATTTGAGTTTTGACAGCTTTATTGACAGCCCCCTCCCCCCCGAAAGGGTGACCGAATGAAGTGACCGAATCAGCTGCCGCACCTCTCATCGACGTCAAGCGCCCGACGAGATGCAGGTGCGGTGATGGCAGTGCTCCACGGCTATGGGGCTTTAATGTTAGCGCTCCACGGCTATGGGGGTTTAATGTTTGTGACAGCTTGCCAAGTGCTAATTTCTGAGTTCAGCGAGCTGAACCCCGACTGGGCCACACTGGCTAAAATTGCCTGTGTTCTGCCCGTGTCAAGCGTGACAGCAGAGAGGGGCTTCTCCCTGCAGAATGGTTTGAAAACATCACTGTGGAGTCATCTGGAGGAGGAGCGAGTGATGCGACTTATGCGTATTGCAAGCTGCAAAGATACATTAGACACCTTTGATTTCAGCTCGGCTCAGAGGACTTTGCCGCAATGAAATTAAGGAGAAAGCAAAAAAGTTGCCTGGTAACCTACAGGGTAAATTTGATGCCATGTAGACTATGTTAAAACGGACTACAGATGTTACAGGTGTTTTGAAATAGCCTCGATTTTTGCGGCTAACAAGGTTTTGCTCAATCGTTCTTGTTCGTTTTGTTCATTAAATAGTCAAATTTATTTGATGTCTTTGTCATTCTTTCGTCAATCTAGGTGTACATTATAGTTGCGTTTGTAATATAGACTGTTTTTGAAACATGACCGGTAAGTTTCGAATTTGTCTGGTAAAATAAAATCTGTCCGGACACTTGACCGGCAAGAAAAAATCCTAGCGGAAACCCTGTCTCATACATGTATGTGCCTTCCAGTTCTAAAGACACTGCTAAATAGTTCACATACACAGCGCACACACACACACACACACACACAAACACACACCGCCCCCCCACTGTTTGCTGCGATAACATGGCGTAGGTGGAGATCCGGCTGCACAGGAATCTGGTTTGGTGGAGGGCGGTGGAGGAGAGCGTCTGGCAGCCCTCCACCGCCCCAGCTCTCTGCTCCCGCTTCCCTGGAGGATGAGGAGGGACCGCCACACTGAGAGAGAGGGGAGGCTGACAAACACTGCTCCGAGCACGCACACACACACACACACACACACACGCATAAATGTACACCAATACACACAGACATACACACACACACACATATATGCACACATATAGGTGAATGAGTGAATGAGTGAGTGAGTGAATCGATACTATACTATGCTATAATAAACTATGCAATACTACAAAGAACACTACATACTACCTACTATATAGCCAGATATATCCAGCCGGCTCTGTGAACCAATCAGCAGAGCTCACTGCGCTGGTATATATAATATATACAATACCCATTCAGAGATTTGAGGGGAGGGTTTTCATCATGCAAGGATCTATTCTGTGTCATTCATTATTTCCGTGTTCCAGCGGAATATATATATTTTATATATTTCACTTTCGATTTACGAACTCAAAGCAATTCAGGTGCATGACGCCAAACGTAAACAGAAAGCATGGCTGACTGTGACAAGGTGGTGTTTATTTGGCTCGCTATTAGACAATTTACGTGATTAACGTGCATAACTGGTTGTACTATGTCTTATTTTAATAAAGGTAAATATACATGACACAAAAAATGCTTCTCCCTCAAATCTCAAAAAAAAAAATTCCGTTTGGTTTAGTTTGTAGCACTAGGCACAATTTTCATCTTAAATGGAGTAATCGCTAAATAGGTATTTTTCATCAAAACTAATAAACTTGATAGTGAGGCACCTTCCTTCCTCCCCTACTTTTATAATCACCAGCCACCACTGACATACAATATACTATAAACAACACTATATACTACCTAATATATAATATAATATACTCTATACACAACACAATACTATAACCTTGACCTGCTTTACTTGCTGTGGGGTGGGTGTGTGTGTGTGTGTGGTCGGAGGCAGCTTAAACCAGCCAACCACAAACTCTACAGCCCCGGAAGCCGTTAACCGTCGACAAATTGAGTGTTCTCAGTCTAAATTGTTGCTAAACATGGAGGTAGCTAACCGCCACAGTCGCTTAGCAATACGCCCCTTCTTTCTGGGCTCGAGCTAGTTCGTCGCCTTGGTCGTCGTGGTCGTAAAATAACTTGTTTCTTTCTTGACTTTCGGATCAGATCTCTCAAATGATCGGATAATATAACTTAATTATGAAAAAGGTCAGCATTCCCCGAGGGTCAAACGGTCTTTTGTCGACAAGCTGTTTCACCCCCCCCCTTCCCCCACCCAATCTCCCCTCCCCCGTCTCAAACTATTAGCTGGAAATAGCTTGCATTTCACCTCACCCAAGCACTTCCCACTGTTAGGAAATTAGCCTGCAGTGGTAAATCTCTTCAAATCACTCAAGCTTGTGGAATATTCAGAGTACCCAGAAGGCAGTGTTTCTGAACAGGAATTGGTTCTGTTTGCCTGTGTGAACGGGCGGCACCAGACGTATTTCTTCTACGTGCTATTTCAAGAGCAGAGACCTCTTTGAAATAATTGCTCTTGTGTCACTTGCGTGTCAACATCTTAATCAGCAAGTGGGATTTATGAATGTGGCATGATATGATGATACGTGTCATTTAATGGGTATTCATTTAATACATGTCATCTTTTATAGTCAGTTTTTTTCATATTTGAAAAGAGAAAAAAGTCATGCGCATGTAAGTACGAATATGGAGAGAATGCAAAATCTATGAAGATTTTGTGACATGAAGATACATACACACACTCTATCAATCTTTCTCATAGTCACTCCTTTTCTCTGCCATTTTTCATTTTTCATTTCTTTCTTCTTTCTCTCTCTCTCTCTCTCTCTCTCTCTCTCTCTCTACTCTCTCTCTCTCTCTCTCTCTCTCTCTCTCTCTCTCTCTCTCTCTCTCTCTCTCTCTCTCTCTCTCTCTCTCTCTCTCTCTCTCTCTCTCTCTCTCTCTCTCTCTGTCATAATTGAGAGCAGTTCTCTGATGGTCGTCAACCGCATGCCAACACTTCAAAGACATGAGATATCTGGAAAAACGTGTGTGTACACGCGTGTGTGTGTGTGTGTGTTGTGTGTGTGTGTGCGTGTTTGTGTGTGTGCGTGTGTGTGCGTGTGTGTGTGTGCATAGCTCAATGCATAGCTCAGTAAGCACACAATGGTTCTAACGGTCCGTGTTGAGAAGATTGCATTTGCAAAACCCATTAGTCGAGAATTAGTCCTGTTATTCCTCCATAGAAAAAATTACAATATTCCATCTCTTAAAGCGGAGGAAACTAAGGTCAGGCTCAGTCATTTCAGTCAATTGAAGCTTACACATTCTGCGGTGGAACATCAATTTAGAACAACCAAAAAGAAAAAACAAGAAAAGCCCGGGACAAAGTGAGATCAAGAGAGCGTGAGCAGACAGATGAAAATGATTTCATGGACAGATTTCAAAACAGCAGCACGCTAGCGCAGGGTGGATTGTGTATAAATTTATCGCTGCAGTCTTTACACATTCTTTCAGCAGTTGTATGCATCTATTCATATACATATACACACATTTTCCTTTATTATCCACAAACTCCCACGATCAACCTTTTGACGAACCACAACCATTGGACACTTACGTCCACTAAGCCGGTCGGTGCCGAAGGAATTTACAGATGGTACCGAAGTTCAATCTACGCATATTAGGTGGTGTGTCAAAATATGACAACATATTGTGCGTGAAAATATTCATAATAACAATGTGGGTTGTGGTACAACAGCCTGTGGCAGCCCTTCATCTTCTGTGTAACGATGCTTTGACCGCAATGACCGCCATTGGCACTCGATGCTCTCTGACATGGACAGAGGCCAATTCATAAGCCTCTTTCCTTGGATTATCTTTCCTTCCTCGTGTGCTAGTTCTGTGCTAGCTTGCGGAAAGGCAAAGGCTGTGCAGCATAGACATTCTCCACAGGCTGGAACAGCTCTGATGTGCAGCTGGCCCGCCTTCTGGGTTTTATACAGGAATTACATTGAGAGCATCATAACATTTACTGTTTAATATTTCTTCAATGGACATCAAAAAAGTTTAAATTGGTATTATTAATCGGCTATCATATTATTAAGTGTTTACTGAGGTATTTAAAACATAGATAGTTGCCTACTTAAGTATTTGTCTGTTAAAAGTAGTGGAAAAATATAAAGCAGTCTACTAAAGGTACTCTAAAAGAAAATAAAAAAAACCCCGGTACAAACACTCACCAAGTAGCACACTACCGGTACAGTTGGGTGGCGTGCCGGACCCATACTGTAGCTCTCTTCGTCTGCTCCCAATACTGAGAGTACAACCTAGTTCACATCCAGCCGGAGCTTCTAACACCCCCAAATTGCTAGTGGTGGTATTTTAAACAAACGGCGCACGTCTGGTCCCCGACCGTGAGATGGATGACAGCAGCGGCTGACGCAGCAGCCAAAATAAACAGTGACTTGACTTTCTTTTCCGATAAATTCCACGCACCCCTTGAAGGTACTTCTCGAAAGCCTCAACGGCACACAATTGTTTTATTTTTATTTTGTTTGTCAGTTTTCAAACTTTCTAAAGTTGAGTTTAGTTTTCTATTTAAAAAATGTATATTTTGCATTGTTTGCAGGCATGTCTTGAGGATTGTTAGAGAATCTTTTGTACTTTGTACACACTGAACATTGTTGTTTTTGTTATTCTTGTTGTTGTTTTACCTCTGGGAGTCAAAGATCTCCTCCCATTCCTCTACAGCATCGACACACCAGATAAGGATGCTCCGCCCTCTCCCCCCGCTGTGTGAGACGCCACCATTACTCTCTGTGTCTTTGACGGACAGGTCACATGGTGGGTCAGGTCGGGGTTTGAGGTGAGACCAGGGGAGCCCAGATGGATGGATGGGTGTAGTATGAGCCCTGTTTTATTTTTTCCTTTTTTTCCACCCGACTGCTAACAGCGCAGGATGAATGAATGAATGAATGAATGAATGAAAGAACAAATGGACTAAGTAGTGTATGCTCAAAATGCACTTCTCTGAGTCAACAGACGCATTTTCAACTAATGCACAATGCACTAATGCAAATGATTTGTTGCCCTCCAACACTGCTTACACATGCCATTGAATGAGAGAGTGAGAGAGTGAGTGAATTGATGAATAATAATAAATAACAAAATGAATGCATTAATGCATGTCCACGAAACACATGGTGGTAATGGTGGTGGTGGTGGTAGGAGTGGTGGTGGTGGTGGTGGTAATGGTGGTGGTGGTGGTGGTAATGGTGGTGGTGGTGGTAGGAATGGTGTTGGTGGTGGTGGTGGTGGTGGTGGTAATGGTGGTGGTGGTGGTAATGGTGGTGGTGGTGGTGGTGGTGGAGGTGGTGGTGATGGTGGTGGTGGTGGGCCGAGGGATTCGCTGAGGGAGCGCACAGATTTCAATAGGCAGATGGCGCGGGCATATGGACCTGTTAAGGGGCAAAATAAATAAATGAACACAGACTGATGAATACCGAGATGAACCGCCTCGCCGCCAAAAACTCCACGCCAACTTTTTCCCGGACCGTGGGGAGCGATCAAAAATGTAGATTGATCTCGGGTCAAAATGGTTTGCTTCACCCGCTGATCAATAGCACAGAGGATGTTCATGAGGAGACCCGGGGAGTGGGCAGGGTGGGCTTGACCCACCGGGAGGTCCAACTTTCCATCCCTAATCCCCGGGCATCAGTACGCATGTTAGACAACAGCAGGTTACAACAAGACGGCTGGGAGAGAGAGAGAGGAACACTAACTCTAACGGACACGGAGCCAAACACAAACAAAGTATTATACTGTCAATCGGCCTGTGAATTGTTATTTGCAGATTTGTGCACTTGGGTTTAAATAACACGGGAAACGGCTAGCCAACTGGCAGCCCCAGGAATTAAATCAAACTTGCGTGTTGATTTGCTTCATTCCTCACTCATTTGTGTTTCGGTCCTTTCTCCCATATTGTTTGGTCTGTATAAATACAGTACAACATCCAGCCATTGTCGGGTTTCCAATCTTCACACCAAAACTGCTGGATCAGTGACAGGATCGGATGGATCAGAGATGATTTCCGACCAATGGATGCTATACATTAATGTTCACAACACCCAAGGTTATGTGCAGATACACGCATCTTAAAGTCTTTACTGCACTTCAGAAAGTAGCAGTTGTCCGCCAAGATTCTGTGACCTATGCAAGATTCTCTATGATAATGTATTCATCCCGAAATATAAAATGTGAAGACAATAGGATAACCAGAGGCTCAGGAATCAATGTTTGCATCCTTCATTTTCATGTATGCACAGTAACGATCTGACTCAACTAACTCACCCGAATACTCAGCTTAATGAGCATACCTACAAACTACGTAAACATCTGATGAAAGTGTTGTGGTTTAAAGTCTGCTCAGATCTCCTTCTCTTCCTAATCTTAGGTGTGGACGCTGCATGTGCCTTGATATTGTTTCCATAAACCGTGGCTGTACGTACACTCACTCATATTAGCACGTGCCGTGTGTTGTGTTAATGGAATACAACCCATTGATCGTGCCCGTTGACGACCAATCACAATCAGGATTACGGATTGCTACAGATTTCTGGTTTGTGTGTGTGTGTGTGTGTGCTTCTGGTTTCTGGTGTATGTATGTGTGTGTGTGTGTGTGTGTGTGTGTGTGTGTGTGTGTGTGTCTGTGTGTATAGGATTAGGTAAGGCAGCATCATGGGAGGTTGATTAGTCGTAATATTTTGATTCCCTTTGTTTTCATTCAAGTTCATTGTTTTCTTTAGCCACAGAGACGGACTCGATTATGTGCGTCACTCGATGTTTTAAAGCTATGTTTTAGCTGTGGGTTGTTGAGCAGAGCAGGGCGTCAAGAAGGGAGGTTCTCTCAAACAGACAAGACAGACCACGCTTAATTAAGTGTTGCTTTAACTGCAGTTTTTATCCAGATCTGAAACATCCAAACAGAAAACATCTCAACATCCGGGGCTCAGTAGCAGGACCCAGGCCTCGAGGTCATTCTGATATATAGAGGCTGGTTTGACGGAACATTAATAGCTCGTAGCATTTTGTATATTGTAGCAAGTGTATATCCTTAATGTTGATAACACGCTCTTATCACAGCTACTTAAGCAGGTGACCTGGCAGTACGACACTGTGTTATTCATCTTGTTAATATGAAGGCTTGTGAACTGCTCTATTGTTATGTTCGCGTACCTCAGCGTTATGCCGGGGCTGCCAAGTTTCAGGAAAAAGTAGGAGTGAGACTTTCGGGGGAAGATGCGTTTTTTGGCCTTTTTTAACGTCGATTTAGAGGAATATCTCAATTTACAAATAAAATATTTATTTATTTATAAAATGTCAATATAAAGAAAACATAGCAGCCTTTTATGAAACAATAGCAGCCTTTTCCTTTAGTGCATTTTTTTTAAGTGCAACAAAATTAGAACCAGAATAATATATATATATAATATATATTATAAAAAAATTAAGTGCATGTCTTTGTTTGTGTGTTTTGGTTGACATGACATGTCTCATGTTGTAGGTGTTTGTGGCAGATTGTGATGCCTTGATGACAGAGGGGGGGGCTCCCATTTGAAACACTGTGGCTCAAGCACACTGTGGCTTAACTAACACTACTATTAGTCACGGTTGTTAAACCCACCGCAGCAACCTGCCACACTGCTCACCAGCAGCCTGTGGAACGTTAAGTCTCACGTAGTCAGACCCACCGTTGAATTAATCAAAATAAAAATAATGTGTTTGTAATAATTTCAGTCACGGCATTACTGAGGCGCTGACAGACGTTTCACGTTTACTTTTCGATTTCTCCACCATAAGTGTTGTTCTCATAGGTTCAGGTTGTTCTTCATAGGATAGAGACGCAATGACCCGCCCTAAGCTGCCTCTGATTGGTTTGTATACGTGGTGCCTTTCGTTGGGTTGGTTAGATTTAGCCTCGAGGGCTGATGATTGGTTATCACATATCTCGGTCAGCCAATTGGGGGCAGAATAGGGCGTGCTCACCCTGTCCCTGACTCGAACTACGGCAAGCCTCAAGCAACAAGTAATGAAAATATATAATTAAATAAAAAAATAATTATAAAGTAGTGAAAGGGGGAAAAAGCGTGTGAAATGGCAAGTGTGGTTAGTTAAATTGCGTGACTCCCACTCTCAAAGGGTGAGACTTGGCAGCTCTGGTTATGCTATTGTCTGCTTCAACAAATGTACACCTTGTAAGTCGCTTTGGATAAAAGCGTCTGCCAAATGCCCTAAATGTAAATGTAAATGTAAAACTCCACCATTGACGACATGCGTGATGAAGCCATGTTGTCTGTCTGTGGTCGTGACCAGTCTGGGCCACCAAGCACCACAGATCAACTGCTCTTCTTTGTGCATCTATATGTCTCGGGTGGCCATGTGTGTAGAATGCTCTTCGCCATCAACAAAGTCAATGACTTAATGGTCAATGACTTAATTCAGGAGCCTTCAGGGCATAAATTAGCAATGCATTAACGGCGCCATTGCTTTGATAACATGGCTGCCCTCCTGACAAATGAAGGGAAGGTCGGGCAGCGGAACGCAGAGAATAAGTGACTCATTACTTCTATTTAATGCAACAAAAAAAACAATTAAAAAAATCCCAGCCCCCCCTTTAGAAAATAACTTTTTGTGAACAATGTTCTTTTTTAAACGCTTTAAAACACAGACAATAGTGTTTGTTCTCATTGAGTAATTTAATTAAAGCCGAGACAGCGAAATCCATTAGTCTGAAATCAGCTCATTTAGGGGTGCAGCAAACCAGTAGTATGCATGAGCACCAGTAGGAACACACACACACACACACACACACACAAATACATACAGACCATACACACATAAAAAAACAGACACATACACACACAGAGACCACATACACACTACACACACACACACACACACACACACACTTGCCTAGGCTCACACAAACTTGCCCATGCTCTCTCTCACACACACACACACACACACACACACACACAAACCATGAAGGGCATAATCGTATTTCTGCTCTCCGCCTCCAAACACACTGACACACACACAAACACACACACACACACAATCACACACACACATTCACTCTGCAAACACAAAAGTGTGCGCACACACACACACACACACACACACACACCGATGCCGACAACATGCACATTCCAATGCCCACATACTACATACACATCACAACACAAACACACAAGACACAAGGCGGCTAACATGAGTCACAGCACAGCACCAGAAACACCCCCATGCATTCACAAGGAGGGCGTCATCGGGGGAGGGGAGGGACTTACGGGTTGCCATAGTCCCACACCACGCACTGAGGATCTGATGTACCCTGCAAGACAGGAGAGAGAGAAGGGCAGGAGGGAGGGGAGGAGGGAGGAGGGAGGGAGGGAGGGAAGGAGGGGAGGAGGGAGGGAGAAAGTGACAAAATAAGCTGTTGTCAATAAAAGAGATGAGTGGCAGAGGGAGACAAAGGGAGAAGCTCATAGCTCATAGCTATAGGAGGAACGCTCCATGGGTAACTGAGAGAGAGAGAGAGAGAGAGAGAGAGAGAGAGAGAGAGAGAGAGAGAGAGAGAGAGAGAGAGAGAGAGAGAGAGAGAGAGAGAGAGAGAGAGAGAGAGAGAGAGAGAGAGAGAGAGAAGGGGGGGGGGGGAGGAGAAAGAAATCCCCAGACAGAAGCAGAAGCCAGAGCCAATTCTTACTGGATAATGCACTGTAAATCATGTCTGTAAACGTCCTCGGATGAACTCCCGACGCCGGTTTAAGGTGTCGAGTAAAGAGAACAAAAAAAAACACCTTATTTGGATTTTCCTGGTTGGTTCATGGTTTTTATGACTCACTGAGAGTCTCGATAGATAGGCCATCGGCCCCGCCCCGCCCGGCTGGCTGTTGCAATTCGCCGGCGTAACGATCGCGATGATCGGAGCGTGGCGGCGAAAGACATTAAGGGACAGGATTGAGAATCGATCAGAGCGTCAACCGACTCTGACGGATCCCCTCGAGCCCGTTTCACCGGGCAGTGATCTGCCGATGAACAGTATTATATTCGTATTATTCATCTATGACCTTTGCCCCCGTCTCCCTGTCCCCCAATCTCCTGTTCTCTGTTCCCCATTCCCGCCATTCCACGCTAATGCCATCCCCCGAGGCGAGTGAGGAGGTAGGGTACCATCATATTGGGATTGATTTCCAGTAGAACGTGAGATATGGACTGCCACCGAGATACTTATATCCCAAACCAAACACCCGGAGCGGTCGTTGTCACGAACGCTGCTGGTTCTAAAGCCGCCCCCGATGGTTATCTACGGTGAACTCTGGTGACCCATTGACAAACTCGTAAAACTGCAAGACAAGAAAAGGTATAAATACGCATATTGATTGATTAATTAATCGCTGGTTGGGAGCGTTCTACGCTGGATATGTATAGTTACAGACGGCAGAATGCTGCTACCACCACCGCGATCACCCTGTCCGCCAGGGTGGTCCAGCATGGATGGTCCAGCATGGACCATTAGCCGGGTACATTAGGTGCGTAGCGCATTAGAATTAGCGCGGCGCTGCTGTACGCCGGAGTTGGTTAG
>CM051007.1:185000-197500 GCA_027704905.1 Muraenolepis orangiensis
ATTCCTGTCTGCTCGCTCACGCTACACTGTAAAACCGAATAAGTTAGCAGAACTCAAAAATTTTGAGGCAATGACTTGCCTCAAAATTTTTGAGTTTATCAACTCAAAAAACTCAAGTTCTCAGTACTCAAAAGTTTTGAGTTCTGAGAACTCAAGTTTTGAGTTCTGAGAACTCAAAAGTTTTGAGTTCACAGAACTCAAATGTTTTGAGTTCTCAGAACTCAAAACTTTTGATTAGGTGCTACTTAACTAATTTAAGTTACTATGACTTAAAGTTGTCAGTTTTCAGAACTCAAAAGTTTTGATTAGGTGCTACTTAACTAATTTAAGTTACTATGACTTAAAGTTGTCAGTTTTCAGAACTCAAAAGTTTTGATTGGGTGCTACTTGATTATATTCAGTTACTACGACTTAAAGTTTTCAGTTTTCTATCCGTGGGAATAAGTTAACAGAACTTAAAAAAATAAGTACACAACCACATTATTTGAACTTAATAAAAAATAGTTTTATGTACACAAGTCAAACATAAATACAATAGAATCACTATAATTAAACAACTTTACAACAGTTAAATATGGCAAATAGAAAATAAAAACAAATAGAAAAATAGAAAAAATGAACAGTGCACACTGTGTAGTAGGCCTATTGATAAATGTATAGAAAGAAGGATACCTCAGTGAGGTATTATTGAAGGCCTTCTGAATCAAAGTTCTTTGCTTACTTCTTAAGGCATTATTGTGACAAAGGGAAAGAACTTTGATTCACAATAATAATACCTCACCCCACATCCTTTCTACACATTTATCATCAAGTCATTCTTGAGTGTCTGCAACCTGGGCGACAGTTTACCAGCTTCTAGACCAAGTACAATCTTCTGAACGAATTCAAAAGTGTTGGTCAGCGCTTTAGGATAGCTGAGGTGTAGTGCATAAATCAGTCCAAACATGACCAGGAAGGCATCACCAAATCTGGGGAGGCTGATCACGATGTCACTTTCGAGGACGACAGAGATTTTCACAGGCTGGTAGTGAACTGGACTTGTGTCATGGTCACTGATGACAGTAAGGAGGGCCACAGCAACATCGTCAAGCTCTGGCTCATCAGGCTCCTGAATGAATGAAAGAGACATACTAATCACAAACTAATCCATGGTTTCTACTAATATAAGAGTTAAATAGAATTATTTTTTCCACAAAATAGTACTTAATTTATTTTATAACGTTTTTTTTGGTTATTGTTGTTGACAAATCATCTCTCCTTATCATTTAAGTACTGCTGGTGCAGCACAAAGCTAAGTATATGGAGTTATGTTTGTAAGTTGTAAGTAAAAACAGAAGATGCGTGTTCTGGACACAGGAATCAGCCAAGTTACCAGAGAATCTAAGTGGCGGGAGATAGACTGATACTAAGCTCAAGAACACATACAGGAAAATGTTTTACTAAACTTCTTGTCGCTTTGAACAAAACACCAAGCCAGTTCATTTGTAGTAGGGTGAAATAAAACAGACCATACCTCTCCAAATCACACAAACTGTATGGATAGACTAAACAAGGGTAAGTCCTAAAACATGTTAGTATTTTGATTAACTGTTCACTTAATATACAGTGGTACTGTTCATTATTTAAGGAGACTCACTGTGCAGGTTCTGAAAAATCCAGAGACTTCCTCGTTCAGATACACAGGAAGTGCATGGAGAACAGTGGTGCGCCTGGTGTGGATGTCATGGATTTCCTATTAAGATAAAAAACAGAAGTGTATATACTGAAAAGTTTACTGAACAATGTTGATTTTAAACAGTCCAATCAGAACATATGTCCACAAATAACCTCTACACATCTTTAATGCAATCAGACAAATAGCAAACACAAAGTGGACTAATTGTAAAATGTAAAAGCTCATTTGAATCATTGAAGCTGTCCAATGTTAGAGGTTCAACCTACGACATGTATAATAATCTATTCACCTGTTCATCGTGGATTCGTAAAATGTCTGCCAACGCAACTGCTGTGGTCCCAGTTTTAGTCGCCTTCTGTCGAAATAACGTCATCAGTCTACGAATATGGCGGTCAAGCTCTGCGTAGAAGGTGTTGGGCAGGTTCCGGTTTGTAACCATCTGGAACTCTGCATACACCTACATTTAAAAACAGCATCAGGACAATACAACAACATCAATTAGTCAGTTCAACTTGGAGGATCTCTTAAACTTCTATAACGCAGCAAATAGCCGCCAAATGAGTAAGAACCACAACTTTCACTTTAAACCACACAGAATGTGCAATATGTTAACACAGGAAAAAAATATCCATATTACCACACTCTATTTTAAGAGCAGGCCAGGTCCATGAGCTCGTTCACTGGTGGGCAGGAGTTTACTATGGTCTGTCCGCGCAGGGCAAATGTGGTCTGCATCATCTTGGTAATGAGAGGCAGGTTCTTCTCAGTCTTCTTCAGTTCTTCAGCAATTGTCTGCCTCAACTGCTGAATGATGACTGAAATGTACACACGCAATCAGTATAGAGGCATGGAAGAGGGCTGTGCTGCAGTCTGTAGTGTTTCAATAACTGTATTCTGGAAGTGAAAGAAGGAGCGCACAACTTACACTGCCAGACCATATCGGAACAAGCCACCTGAAAGGAAAAAAAATGACAAAGTTTAGACCTCCATCAACAACATTCAAACCAGAATTACTTACAACTCAATATAACAAAAAGTTCATTACTATTAGCTTACAAAAACATGACCATGGAATACAGAATACACAACACTGCTGTGCGGTCGGAAACCTAGGCTGTAAAAGCCAGCTGGCTAGCTAATGACCAGCTAGCCATAAGTTATCCCTTACACGTGTTCTAACCACCATGAATGGAAGGAAACCACGTGCTCGAAATTTTAACACCGTTTTGGGCTTCGGTTTGGTTTAGATAGTAAAAGTTAGTAACCAGAGTTAGCTCTTAAAAACAAGATTCATTTTCCCATAACCTGAATACATTTACATTACATTTAGGGCATTTGTCAGACGCTTTTATCCAAAGCGACTTACAAAGAGTACAATTGTTGAAGACAGCAATATATCTCCGTGGTGCATAAAGATAAGAAAAAGAGTAGGTTTCAAGCATTCCTGCTAAATAGTGCAACGTTATATGAGCCTCATGTGCTCTGCACTACACCAACATGCGAGACTAGCGAGAACAATTGAGCGAAATTATATTTTTAAATCAGGTAGATTAAATGAGCAGAAATAACTAACTATAATTGGTATAATGTATGTGATGTATCTATTAATTAATTAATACTTTAAGTAACTTACCATGCACTTTGGACAAGATCTTGGAGTTCTTCAACGCGGTTGGGGGGAGGAGAGCAAATGATCGCGGTGGAGTGGTGGAGGGGGGAGGGGGGTGGAGCGAATCAAATGGGGGTGGGGGGTGGGTTGAAACCGCCCGTCAAGGGGAGAGGGGGGAGGGGCGTGTTGTGAAACAGTTCATGGAGGGGGAGGGCGTGTTGCTGAAACAGTTCATGGAGGGGGGAGGGGCGTGTTGCTGAAACAGTTCATGGAGGGGGGAGGGGCGTGTTGCTGAAACATCGTCTGACCCTCAAGGGTGGCGACTAGACCAATGTGTGCGTTCATGCAGCGTTTCCGCTGGTAAGGTTTCCACGGCTAAAACCTTGCCGCCACACCATACATTTGATAATAAAGAATAGGGCTGTCAAGGTTAATGCGTTACTAACGCGTCGCCGTTAACGCCCCCCCCCGTTCGGACCTGAAGTCCCGCCGCCACCCTCCCCCCCCACCCCCACCGCTGGCCATCGCGACCTGAATCCCCCCCCCGTCTGACACCCATGAGATCAATTCCACAGGAATCACTGCTTCCATGAGTATATACCACACACCCAACCCCAGATAAATGCCAGAAGAACCCATGCCTGTGGATTAAAGACCAAAGATCGTACCTCTTGTCTTGTGTTCTGACCGACACGAGTGCGAGTGCGCGCGATATACAGAGTCATCATATACAGTCCTTTAAAGTCCTCCCCAATACCCACTATGATGTTACTGACATCAGACACATGCAGTAATGTTGAAACAATAGAAATCAGTGGAATTTATCATTTTGAATATGTAATTACTTAATTATTTAAATTATTTTATTTTATTTTATTATTATTATATATTATTATATTATTATAATTATGATTTAATTATCGTGCTTAAGTTATGCTTTTAAGTTATGCTTACTTAATACACAAATAGTTCAAGTCAATCAAGTTAATCAATCAAGTTAAGTTGCAGTTACTCAAAAAAGGACGACAAGTCACACGAACTCAACATTTTTGAGTTCGTAGAACTTTTTTGAAACTTTGAGTACACACTACTTAATCTATTTGATTACTTTGAACATTCGGGTTTACAGTGTACACACTACCGGATAGACACGCCCCCCCCACCCGCAGCACATCACAATTAACCATGCTGTTTAAGCCTACCCCACTCATTCGTCGCCAGATTGTTCCTGATGACACAGACTCTCCAGCGTTTACCCAGACTGATTCCTGTTACCGACCCTGCCTGTCCCGGTTCCCCATCACCTGCTGCACCTGGACCACGTCTCCGCCTGCCCCCGTCTGCTTTCAGTTTGTGAATACTGACATTAAATATGACAAACTGTCCTTGGTGTCCCGTGTGATGCATTTGGGTCCTAGCTTAATCCGTGACAACACGTTTCTCTGTGAATCTGAATATAAAGTGTTTTAACTGTCCATCAATCCATCCATCGATTCATTTGTTCATTAATTTATTCATTCTTCCATTCAGCCATCCCATATTCATCCTATGAATTCTAGTTGCAGGGTGTGTGTGTGAGCCATATGACTTCATACCAGTAAACTCAACCGTGTGTGTGTGTGTGTGTGTGTGTGTGTGTGTGTGTGTGTGTGTGTGTGTGTGTGTGTGTGTGTGTGTGTGTGAAACAGTGCTTTTATCTGACACCTGAGCAGACAGGGAAATGGCACCTTTGACTGTCAACAGGAAATAACATGATGGAGGAAAAGAAGGAGGAGGAGGAGGCGGAGGAGGAGGAGGAGGAGCAGGAGGAGGAGGAAGAGGAGGAGGAGGAGGAGGAGGAGGAGGAGGAGGAGGAGGAGGAGGAGGAGGAGGAAGAGGAGGAGGAGGCGGAGGAGCAGGAGGAGGAGGAAGAGCAGGAGGAGGAGGAGGAGGAGGAGGAGGAGCAGGAGGAGGAGGAAGAGGAGCAGGAGGAGGAGGAGAGAGCAGGAGGAGGAGGAGGAGGAGGCAGGAGGAGGAGGAAGAGCAGGTGAGGGAGCAGTGGAAGGGAAATAAAGAGAGGAAAGGAGGCCTTCCAGACAAAGAAGAGAGAAGGAGATTGATATTGAGAAAAAAAGAAAATACAATAAGAAGAGAGAGAGAGAGAGAGAGAGAGAGAGAGAGAGAGAGAGAGAGAGAGAGGATGGGGATCAGTGGAGGTATGGGTGGCACAAGGTGGGGGCATTATTGAATGAAACAGGCGGAAGAACCAACTAAATAATGGAATACATGCACATCAGCACGCAAGCAGACATACACATACACGCACACACGCAACACACACACACACACACACACACACAAACACGCTAACTTTGGTGCAGGCAAGATGGAGCCCAGCATCCTGTATAGGATGGCTCAGATCACGTAGTACATCAGGGCTTCTGTCTCCGTATCCACTTCTAGGACAGACAGACAGACAAAACTATTTAAACAGATGCAATCAAAACGGCAACACACAATGTGAGTTTGACCAATGCATAACTACTATAGGATTAAACTATACAGCACATTCAGATACGTTCAGTCTCATGACTACTTTCAGGTTGAATGTTTGAGAGCGTAACGTACCTTACATGGTGAATAACACTGAATTGTCTTCATATGTAACACCAGATGAGAGGGAGAGGGGGTACACAGCAGGAGGTTACATGTTTGAGGGAGTTCAGGAACTTCAAAAGTTTGGGAACCACTCTCCTATAGGTTGCAAGTTTAGCATCTTGGCCAAGTTGGGCAAGATGCCAAGATTTTTAAGAAAAACCACATTTGGGTGACTTTGTAGTCCGAATAAAGAGAGACAATTATTAAGTCACTAGCAGTGGTACGCCCCCCAGGGGAGATAGGTATACAGATCCCAGATTCCTGACTCCCCCTTCACAGATCGTTCCCTTTCAGAAAAATAAAATAAATAAAAAACAAACCCCAGGCTGGGGAAAGAGAGGCTGTAATAGAGAGAGAGAGAGAGGAGAGAGAGAGAGAGAGAGAGAGAGAGAGGAGAGAGAGAGAGAGGAGAGAGAGAGAGAGAGAGAGAGAGAGAGAGAGAGAGAGAGAGAGAGACTTGACAAGGATATGGATATGACTGACTGCTGTAGGAATATGGAAAGAATGAGATGAGCCCAGGAAGCCAGAGTGTGATGAATCTTAATTGGAAGCAGTCTGCACGAGAGTGCAAATGGGAATGAGCCAACACATCCTGTGCTAAATAGGGAAGACTTGATGTGTGAGCATGTGTGCGTGTGTGCGTGCGTGTGTGTGTGTGTGTGGGTTCGGGGGAGGATGGGGGGCGGGGGGCTGTGTGTGAATTTGAATTAGTTTAACTTGTTCAACAGATGAACATTACAGAATGTGTTGCGGTTCAAGTCCTCGAAACACATAGGCACTGCCCAGGTGCCCCTTGAGCATAGCACCAGACCCGCCATACACTGCTCCCCGGGCAGCTGCCCGCTGCTCCTAATACTAGAATGGGTTAAATGTAGAGAAACAAATATCACTGTGTGTGACCACGTATATAACCAATAAAGAGGATTCAATCCTCCAGATTTAGATTTAGTTGCTTCCATTTGATGCCCAATTGAGTGAATACTATGCACTTGGTTTGGTACACCTGGACTTGTTTATCGTTACGTATGGCTGCAATTACCGTGAGCTACAGCGTGTCGCTGCTGAAATTTATTTTGTCTGCAAACACTAGGAAACGTACACAGACAAGTCGCTGGGTAATTTAGACGAGATCTCGGCAGGATGTAGGCCAATTTTCAAACGTAGTGAAAACAAACAGAAGTTCAGCTAATTCCGTTCTCTAATTGGTTTTTATGTCGGGCAAAATAGAAGGTTGTCTGTTATTTGTATGCTAATTGTCACTGGGTGAATATTTTTAACGGTGCATGTGATGCAGCTGCTTCAAGAAATGTCTTATTTTTCGCTCTTTCATTGTGTTTTTATAATTTATTCATTGACCCCCACTCATTAAAAAAGAAAAAGAAAAGTAAAACCCCAAAAAAAAAATACCTGTATAATTATTCATTCTAAGATTATGTCTTTCCCTGTGATGAGACAATAAAAAGCCATCTGCCAACCTACCGAATTTTCCGACTATAAGTCAAACTTTTATTAGCTGTCTGGCTGGCAGTTTTTTTTGTCTTAACAACAAGTGCGCCTAATTCTCAGGTGCGACTTATAGTCTGAAAAATACGATACCTTCTGCAGGAGCGGTGAAGACCTCTTTAGGGATGTAGAGCTTGTCCTCGGCGGTCCTCGCCCAGTCCTTAATCCCCCGCCGGCCCTTCAGGGGGAAGTTAATGTCGCTGGAGACCGCAGACACCGGCTCTCGCTGGATGGTTATCACTGGACCAACACACACACGGGGGGAGAGGAACAAGCCTCAGAATGTACACAATCCACAATGTACACAATGACCATAAGGCGTGGTTCAAAATGAGTATTTGTAGAGTATTTTTATTTACTTTTCAGGGAGGAAACTTCACGCCGTCCATATCAATGATAAGGCCCGTCATGTCAAACCGATTGAATGGACTGAAACAACAAAATCCAAATATGGAGGATTGAATACTCTTTATTGGTAACATACATGTACACACAGCGTAAAACGTATTTCTCTGCATTTAACCCATCCTTGTATTAGGAGCAGTGGGCAGCTATTTGGAAATACAGCGGCCGGGGAGCAGTGTAGGGGTCTGGTGCATTGCTCAAGGGCACCTTGGCAGTGCCCAAGTGTTTCGGGGACTTGAACCGGCGATCTTCCGGTTCCCAAGCCAAGACCCAACAGACTGAGCTGTCCTGGACCCCACCGGACCCCAAACTGTTCCACCTCTCCCCCAAATCCAAGGTTTGACTTTCCTTCAATTCAATTGACCAGCCCTTTGTCTGACCGTCTGTAGTTTGATTGATTCGACTTTGAATTCGCAACATTTAGAGGCATTTAAAGATGTCCCACAAATCACAGCTGGACGACGACGATGATGATGGGAAAAATAAGTAAAAACCTCAGTAAGACGCCGGCGTCTTACTGAGGTTGTTGGTGACCACCAGGACGCTCTGGAAGGGTTTCTGGGCTTCGCCGATGAGGTGAATAAAATCCTCCAGTATCCTCATCAACAAAGCAGCGCCGGGAGAGACCTGGGAGGACGGAGAGAGAGAGAGAGAGAGAGAGAGAGAGAGAGAGAGAGAGAGAGAGAGAGAGAGAGAGAGAGAGAGAGAGAGAGAGAGAGAGAGAGAGAGAGAGAGAGAGAGAGAGAGAGAGAGAGAGAGGGGGGGGTGAGAATAGGAGTGTTGAGGGCGTGCGAGGCTGTAGTTCAGAGTCGTCTCCATCACCATAATCCATAATCCATCATAATAAGCTTTGGCTGTTTATTGTATCAAGGGTATGGAGCACACACACAGGCAAACACACACAAACATGCAAGCACACACCTATAAAAACACTGACACACATGTGCGCACACACTTACACATACAAACACACACAAACACAAACACGCCAAGACTTCCTATGGATGGAACTCGGTCTGGCATGGGATGGGATGGCACCACATCCATATACCACCTAACCATCCATGCACCATATACTACACATCCATATACCACCTAACCATCCATGCACCATATACTACACATCCATATACCACCATATACCATCCATGCACCACAACATATACTGTATATATACATATTGCAGTGTACATATGGCAGTGATCCTACAGAAATGAGGAGAACTTAAATGAATCAAACATAACGTTTCTAACATGGATGCCAAGACTTCCTATGGATGGAACTCGGTCTGGCATGGGATGGCCCCTCCCCCATAATCCCCCCCCCCCCACACACACAGCTCACCCTACCTGCACGTCGTCGGGGGCTGGGATGTAGGTTGCTCTCTTGAAGGTGTCCGTCACATTCCTCAGAATGTGGGTGGAGAAGAGAAGGTCCCCGCTGTGGAAGCTCCTCCTCTGCAACAGCTCCAGGAGACTCCTGACGATCTGAGACATGCCCTCCCCGGCCAGGGTCCTCTTACCCTTCGCTAGATGCTCTCGCAACTGGAGAGAGAGAGAGAGAGAGAGAGAGAGAGAGAGAGAGAGAGAGAGAGAGAGAGAGAGAGAGAGAGAGAGAGAGAGGAGAGAGAGAGAGAGAGAGAGAGAGAGAGAGAGAGAGAGAGAGAGAGAGAGAGAGAGAGAAAGAGAGTCAGAGAGAGAGAGAAAGAGAGAGACAGCAGTGGAAGATGAAAGGACAACTCAGCTCATATCCATCATCAAACCAAAACCAAACCCAAACCCAGAGATCCATCATTAGTCACGTAAGTGCTTCCAGGTACATTGATTAAAACCTTAATTCTGATGTGTGTGTGTGTGTGTTCCAAATTTGCCTTAGTGTAATTGTATGGCACACTAGTACGTTCTACTACAGTGTATGAATAGAAAGTATTTTTATAAGCCAACGGGAGATTTATCTGGATGTTTCCTACAGCTGACTGGCCTGTCAGTAGATGCAGACAAGCGTGTTTGAGGGAGAATATGTAAATCTGGTTTCCATACGGCAGCGGAACACGTGGACACAAATAACGGTCCCTCACTTCATCTGGTGCTTTGGCTCACTCCCCAGTGACTGGATGGCAAGGCACAACACACTTAAAAACTCACGTTTTTAACCTAAACAACGTTAAGGGGGGGAAATATTGTGACTAAAACAAAGAAATATGCCCCAAAAACAACCCTGTTGTATCCTTATGGAAACACAATCTAGAAGTTGTGCCTAGATACAAAAGTGAGACACAAAATATGTCTCACCTTATTTTGGCAAACATCATCCATCAACATCATCCCCCCCCCCCCCCCCTCTAGCATTCACACAGAGCCCTTAAAGACGTGAGGTTACCTGTGGAGTTAGTTGGACATTCACACAGAGCCCTTAAAGACCTGAGGTTACCAGTGGAGTTAGTTGGACATTCACACAGAGCCCTTAAAGACCTGAGGTTACCTGTGGAGTTAGTTGGACATTCACACAGAGCCCTTAAAGACCTGAGGTTACCAGTGGAGTTAGTTGGACATTCACACAGAGCCCTTAAAGACCTGAGGTTACCAGTGGAGTTAGTTGGACATTCACACAGAGCCCTTGAAGACCTGAGGTTACCAGTGGCGTTTGTTAGACATTTGCTGTAGACGGTTTCTCCAGCTGAAGCTCTCTTCCACTCCATGGAGAGAAGGAACTCATCCTTGCAGATTTCATGAGGCGCTGGAGTGGGGGAGGGGGGGGGAGAAGGGAGGAGAGAGGGGAGGGGAGGAGGAGGGGGGGAGGAGGAGAATAGGCGGGGGAGAAAATAATGAAAAAGAGAGTAGAGGAAAAGTCTAAACGGTCACGGTCAAAAATGACAGAACGCTACACGCAAAGAAAAATACAAACTACGGATCGCAAAGTCAACACAAATCCTCACGGACAGATGGAGAGATCGATTGAGAGGGGGGCGGGAGAGAGGGAGAGGCAGGGAGTGAGCATCCAAGGGAACAGAAAGAGCAGAAAAACACAATAGAATTGAAGATCCCCTTTTAGCGGCTCCCGATCCTATTTCGATGCAGTCTCTCTCTCTCTCTCTCTCTCCCCCCCTCTCCCTCCCTCTCTCTCTCTCTCCCTCTCCCTCTCTCTCTCTCTGTCTATCTATCTGTCTATCTACCTATCTCTCTCTCCCTCTCTGTCTCTCTCAAGATTCTCCTGTATTTCTCTCCATCTTGTTCATAAGTCTGATGAAAGTGTGAATGTGTGAAAGATACTGGAGACGCTCTGGGGGGGGAAGGTGGCAAGGGGTGAGAGAGCAGGGGTGTGAGGGGAAGGGTGAGGAGAGGGTGAGGGTGAGGGGAGGGATGAGGGGATGGAGTGAGGATAGGGATGAGGAGAGAGTGAGGAGAGGGATGAGGAGAGGGATGAGGAGAGAGTTGAGGAGAGGGGTGAGGGGATGGAGTGAGGATAGGGGTGAGGAGTGAGTGAGGAGAGGGGTGAGGAGTGAGTGAGGAGAGGGGTGAGGAGTGAGTGAGGAGAGGGGTGAGGAGAGAGAGAGAGAGAGAGAGAGAGAGAGAGAGAGAGAGAGAGAGAGAGAGAGAGAGAGAGAGAGAGAGAGAGAGAGAGAGAGAGAGAGAGAGAGAGAGAGCTTAAGAGGCAGTGAAATAAAGAGATCATGTTCCTGTATGGAGCGTGGATGGGGCCTGGTTGGAGACATTTAGAAAGGGACTGAGCAGCCTGAGCAGTCTACCTCTCTCTCTCTCTCTCTCTCTCTCTCTCTCTCTCTCTCTCTCTCTCTCTCTCTCTCTCTCTCTCTCTCTCTCTCTCTCTCTCTCTCTCTCTCTCTCTCTCTCTCTCTCTCTCTCTCTCTCTCACATATCTGTATTTGTTCATCTTGGCAAACTGCTACATGGCGGGGATACAGACCTCATAGTGTATACAGAAGAGGAGAGGAGCCGCGCTTGCATATTCAAACAAACAAACTCATGCAAATATGTGTTCACTCACAAACAAACCTGTATACACGCATTTACACACACATATACACACACACACAAACACACCTGTATACACGCATTTACACACACATATACACACACACACAAACACACCTGCAGTCTATCAGGCATATGCAAGCACAAAGTCACAAATCATAAACACAAGTAAGCACATACAGAGAAGATACTCAAACACACACACACACACACACACACACACACACACACACACACACACACACACACACACACACACACACACACACACACACACACACACACACACACACACACACACACACACACACACACACACACACACAGCCCCAGTCAGGGTTGTGCTTTGTGATTAAAATCACTGTGTGCACTGCAGTGGCTGACAAATTGCACAGAGAAGACCTTTGAACAAACTAGACTCCACGAGGGAGGGAGACACACAGGGGGGGGAGAGCGGGGAGAGGGGGGGGAGAGGGTAGGAAAGGAGGGAAGGGAAGGAGAGAAGGAGGAAAAATAAAGAAAGGGAGGATGAAAGAAATGGAGGTGAGAGGATTGACAGACAGACAGACAGACAGACAGACACACACACACATACTAACGCACATATGCCTTGACTGAAACACACGCACAAACACACACATACATTTTCACACACACACACACACACACACACACGTACTAA
>CM051007.1:200000-227500 GCA_027704905.1 Muraenolepis orangiensis
TAGTTGGTTTTCTTTGTACACACTCATTAGTCGAGACGTTAAAAAAAATAAACAGGACATATTTACGGGCGGGGGGGAAGAAACTTAGTAATAGATCGTAGACAGACAGATGCAATCTGATGTAAGGACATGCGAGCTCCTCTCTGAACAGCGTCTGCATGGAGAGACTGCATAGAGCTGCAGGTGCTTCAGCTCCATCATTTAACCTGTGAAGCTGCTCTGTTTATCACAGAGAGACCCGAGGACCGGATCACCTGTGACCACATGGCCTGCAGCTAGGAACCTCTCGTCATTAGTATCACCTAACGGTCTGTGCGGATAACGTGTGCATAATTTATATATGCTAATTGTTAATGTTCATATGATAAATATGCAAATATCTGGATATTTACAGAGACTGGATATTTAAGTGTAGCCACAATGTGTGTAAACAAGAAAGCAAGCCCATTGTAAAGACACAACGTTATTTATCAAACAACACCGTGACAAGATGATCAATGTATATATATATATATATACTGTATATATATCAAATACAGTATATATATATATAATCAAAGCACTGTACACAAGCGGGAACATCACCAGTGTGATTAAAAATGAATCAAAGCACTGGACTCAGAGTGGTTGAAAGAGGGGTCAGCGCCACGGATATACCGCCAACAACTAAAATAATAACTCTCAAACGAAAAAGGGATGAACATGAACACGTACGTATATTAATAATGCAGTAAAAAAACATCTAGAAGGGAGTTTACCGTGCAAATAAGTGAACGCATGCGGTCCCTGCATGCACTGTAACTTTCACCACGGAAAGAGCTCAAATCCCGTCTGCGCCGTACAAGAACGCAACAGGGGCATACAATTTGTATAATTTTGCAATCTGACTCCAAATTCCCCATTGGAACGTGCAATACAAGATGTACAGCAAGAACATAAACGTCTGGTATGCGTATGGTTTTCTGTCTCTTCTGCTCCCATAAAGAGCGGCGATTGACTGCTCTCTGACCTGGACATGTTCATAATGCAGCAGTGGGTTGCATTGTGTTACATCATGCAGGTTTGGTTTGAAAATGCCACTGAATCAAGCATCCTTCAGCTCAAGCTAGGCATCGGCTTTGACTTTGTACTACTGCTCAGATCCAGAATATTGGTTTTTGTTTGTTGTCGAAGTCATTTCATGGATACTATGTTTTCGGAAAGTAAACTAATTTCATTTTGGGCCGACTTCTGGCGACTATACTACACTACAAATGCCATATTCTGTTCATTTATTTTATTTTCTCTTTGATATTCTCTCACTCACACAGAAACAACATACATTCACACACACACACACACACACACACCACACACACACACACACACACACACACACACACACACACACACACACACACACACACACCACACACACACACACACACACACAAAATATGTGTTTGAATACATATCAACCTTCACTTACATAATGTGTCAATAACTCCTCACACACTTTTCCAAACAGATGTGTGAAGAAGGGTCCCTTTTGTAGCATGTGTACTCACAAGCTTGTTGCACGCTGCTTTGTAGAAGAAGAAGGACGTTATTTGTATGTCTGCTCATTTAACGATGATTTGCTTGATCAAATTGAGAGGGTAACATTTTGGACAAAGACTTTGTCATTGATTGTCAAGAGTCATCTTCAAGACATCTTTTCTTCCTTTCAACATGTTTGCTAAAATGTCAGTGAAGTGCGTGTGTGTGTGTGTGTGTGTGCGTGCGTGTGTGTGCGTGCGTGCGTGCGTGCGTGTGCGTGAACAACGTCAACACGTTCGTGTGTCGGAACGAGAGCACGACACTGTATTTAATAAAGGACTTTCAGGCTTGTCCTTGAACCTTTTCTTTGAATAAATAATAAATAAAAAGCGACGTCCGTCTGCGGTGTCTCGTATCACAAACAGTACAATACAGAGCCTGTATTGAGCAGCCGCAGTGCGCTTGTGTGCATCCCACTTCTGACACTACTTTTGCGGAGGCGGCAGTAGCTCAGTATGTCGGGACTTGGCTTTGGAACCGGAAGGTCGCCGCATCAAGACAACATACCACATGGGCACTGCTGAGGTGCCCTTGAGCAAGACACCAGACCCCTACACGCCCCGGGCAGCTGGATATAAAATAGCTGCCCAGTGCTCCAAATTCTCGGATGGGTTAAATGCAGAGAAACTAATTACACTGTGTGTGTACATGCAGGGCCGGTTCTAGACTTTTGGAGGCCCTAGACAATTTTCTGTGAAGGCCCCCCTTTGAGATTTTATTTTACCGGACAAATTCGAACCTTACCGGCCATGTTTCAAAAACATGGGGGTGGGGGAGGGATCTCGCGATCGTGAAGTCCAACGGGGGGGGGGGGGGGGGGTTGTCGCGATCGTGAAGTCCGACGGGGAGGAGGGTGTCGCGCGATCGTGAAGTCCAACGGGGGGAGGGGGGTGTCTGTTGCTGAAGAGGGGGGGGGGGGGGACCCCGAAATCAGTGATTTGGATTGGTTATATGATCACTGGCATGGAATGTGTCCTCTAAAACGTGTCAACAAGACAGCGAAGCCGGAGGCCCTTGGCATTTGCCTACCCAGCCTATAGGAGGCGCCGGGCCTGTGTACATGTATGTGACAAATTAAGAGGATTCAATCCTACAGATTTAAAGAATTAGATGTATACTCAGAGATGTGTGCTGTGTGCATTTATGAAGGCTCCCCCCCCCATCATCATCTTCCTGAGCATCCCAGGCTCGCTGCATCAGCCCGGCCAACGTCCAGACGTGAAGCGCTCCATAAACCATAAGGGCCCTGAAGACTGGCACAACACAATCCGCCAAAGTGAGAAAAAGTCTGCCATAAAAGTGCATTCAATTGCCCTCAAGTTTCACACACAACAACCACCTCCCCATAACTCACACTTACACACACACACTTAGATTTAAGTAACCCCCCCACCACCTCCCCTCCCCGTCAAAATCTCTCCTCATGTGAAAAATAAAAATTAGGGAATAGATGAATAATAATGAGCGGACCCACCAAAATACCATCTTAGAGGAAGCAGAGGGTTTTTAATATCAACAGTGAATGGAACATGAGGCACTTAGACATACAACTTGCATTGGATCATTAGCATAAAAACAAGATTAGCTTATGAAACCGACAGGGAGAACATGGCTCCATCTCCCCACCCCCCCCCCCCTCTCTCTCTGAATGATTCTCTCTCATGTGGCCCATCCTCAACAAGCACACAGACACACACAAACACGGACATCACAGGTATGGACGCACACACACACACACACACACACTTATACACACACATACACACACACAGCAATCGTGAGACGTGTACACACTAACATCCCGTGGCTGACGTTAATATGCCGTTTTCCTACACTGAGACGACACAGGTATGGATGATGCAACGCTGCAGCATCACACACATTCACACAGCGGGGGTCAAAGGGTCCATCAACACACCGTGTGCAGCGATGGGCAGACCGTCATGGTTTTCCCCTTTTCAACCTGTGAGTTGTCAACCGCAAAGATGTAGAAACAGACGATATGGAACGTCGGACAGCATTTTTATAAAGCGCTTTTCTAACCGGTGCGGCAACTCAAAGCGCTTTATAAGTCAAGCCTCACACTCACCCATTAACACACCGACGGCGGAGTCAGCCATGCAAGGCGCCCGCACGTTGATATTGGACGATTTGACCTAATTGTGATGAACCGGCCTGTAGCCAATCTGTATACAATCAAACAAATCTGCCGATCGTTGTCTCTCTTGAGTAACAATTTGTCACACGGTGTATTCAATCACAGGAACGCAAAATATTCATTCAGCTCACCTATTCATACAAAATTTTAATAAATAGAGAAAGCAATCCCCATGGCCTTCCAAGAAGGCCATCTTGAAATAAGCCAAGCAAAATAGGGTTACTATATGCAACACGTATCATATTTGTGCTTATGCCAAACATACAATTATTTTAATAAATTAACAAGTGGAGTGGAGAAACCTTCCAACCCACATCCACAAAGATGGAGATAAAACTTAAGAAAAAAATGGGAGAAGGGAAAAGGGAAAATTTCATATGGCTTCAAAGGGCTATTTTTTATTTCATGTCATACTGTCTCTACATTGTTGCAGGACATTTCAATACAGCTTGGTTCATGTGACAGTAAATGTAGGCCCCTTTGAAGTAATGAATATTTAATGAAACCCGCGGCAAGGAGAGCATATGGGGTTCTGTCATGGTTCATACTTGGAAATAAACTAAATGGAATTTGCCTCAATAACTTGAGTTTGTGCTACTTTAAGCGTCTTAGCTCAAATTTCGAGATTGAAAACTATGTTTAGGAAGGAGGGGTACATAGGTGCGGCAGTAGCTCAGTCATCCATATTACATTACACTATCATACTTTTGCTAGACTTTCTGGACTCATTACAGCCACTGCACTGTTCTGCACTGTACTTTCAATTATTCATGATGCTGCTGCACTACTGGCACTTTAAAATGTTTTTTAAATGTTTTTGCACAATTCAACACATGTAAATATCATCCATCAGTCACTTTATTTTTTATCTTACTGCAGGAGGAAATGGGGAGTAAGCATTCCATTTGACTTGTTGTTGCAAATGGACAATAACAATCTTGAATCTTGAAACTCGGTAATGGTAAATGCATGTAGAAAAAAAAGTCATTATTTTTGATGACGAGCAACAGGCGTTCAATAGTCAAGGGTAGTCAAACTAAACACCGAGCCACAGTCAAGGTGCACAGGTCCAATACGTTCTCCTGAGTTTGACTACATACAATTAAATGTAACCAGCAGCAATTCCCCTCACATTCTACGGGCTTTAGAAATAGAACCCTGCCAGGGCTTTAGCCTTAAGCTCTATAGAGCGTGGAGGATTTGACTGAGACATTCACTCAATACACTCAATTGACTTTCATATCATTAAAGTTGATAAGATCCACGCGTTGGACCTTTATCAACTGATTGCAACAACACGGCCGCCTGCCCCGGGGGCGACCCCGGCATCCTCAGCTCAGGTACCCGCAGGGGGAGGGGCCGATGGATGTGTGTGTGTGTGTGTGTGTGTGTGTGTGTGTGTGTGTGTGTGGTGTGTGTTTTTACAGTTTACAGTTGCTAAAAGACAGTCTACTAGGTATAAAAACAGTAATAAGATTACTTATATAGTATGTATGAGATTTATCAATTGATTTTCTCCTTTTGGATGGATTTAGGGATGTTGGCGGGAGTTGTGAAGTTTTGTGTGCCTGCCTGTGTATATATATATATATATATATATATATATATATATATATATATATATAAATATATTGTGAAAACAGGGGGCTTTTGAGTGGGACGAAAACCATGAATTAGCAGCCAAAAACCAAATCTCCAGGTTTGAGCCTGGTTCTTTGGATGAACACCAGGCATGAGATCCCCTTAACAGATGATGCTATCTTTTAAGGTCTCGCTGTCTCATTTTCTCAAGATCAATTTGGACAGTGGGATCCTTCCGGCAGAGAGAGCTGCATCCCTCCAGTAAGTTCAAACAGTAATCGTGGGGCCCTAATAAGTTAGTTCCTGGAGATCAATAGCTTCTACTGTTGGAGTATTGGCCAGGAACAAAGAATATCTATCAAGAAAAAGGCTTATCAGATTATTAGGCTGTGTGCGCTCTGTGTTCACACACGAGAGTTTAGAGACACTGTGACTATCTTATAAAAGGTTGAGATTCTATTAAGCGTGGATGTTACGCAGACATACCTTTTGGCGGTGAAACTACAATGTCATGGAAAACAAGCTTCCTCGTAATTTAAATACAATCTGTATCCCGCCAGCGGCGCAATAACAGAGCATCAGCAAATTACCATCCTTCCCCCCGGATGCTACAATAGAATTAGGAAAGCTTCCAGCGAACCTGCGATTATTCAAGGGGTCATAACATGTGACACGAATTGGACAGTAAGAAACGCATTTAACTTTTTATAACTGTAGATGCAAAGTCTTTCAAACGTTTATTTTTTGTTTTGTTTGGTGGTAATTGGTGCAAGTGAGGAAAAGTCAAAGAAGCTGCTTGTTATCTCCATAAACACGAGGCGTTTTTAGAAAAAAATATGTTTTCACTCGTAATATACCACACATAATAACCCACATAGAGCACACCTGACCAAATTACAATAATTTCCTTTGGAAGCGAGAGCAGAAAAGCAAGAACACTTACAAAACATAAAAACAACTCTAAAACTTAAGGCACTTCAAGCCAAACGCTACAACAAAATACATAAAAAAATGCTACACCTTAAACATTAGGCAGGCTAAATGCTACACACTTAAAGCGGCAAGCTAAACACTGCAAGCTAAATGCTACACACTAAATGCTACAAGCTAACCGTTCATACAAACCTCTACACACTAAACTAAGTGTTACGTTCCTGTATGTTTTGCTGCTGTCCTGTCTGTGTCCTTGTCCCGTTTGTCTCCCTCAGGTGGCCCAAAGGGATGCGTGTGGTGCCTTGTGGCTCCTCCCCCCCCAGAAAACGATCAATCATCCACCACCTGTGTCCACTTATCAATTATCCCTCTGCCATGTTGTGTGCTATAAAATGTCTCAGTTATTTTGTCAAGGGAGGAAGGAGAGAGGTAGAGGTACTTTGGGCGGCTGACATACTGAAATATTGAGAGAAATTTTGGGGCGAAGTAACTATGTTTTGCCATATAGTTTACTATCGTGTGTTGAGCGTTTATTAGTTCCTGTTTTTTGTTTCCGGCCTTTGCAACCCTTTTTAGAGTAGTGTAGGATTCCTTTTGTTTGTGTTTTTGTTCACCAGCCCGGGAGAAGGGCTAGGTAAGAAACCCTTGGGTCTACACTGCACACTGTCCTTAGCTAATTGTTCGTTTGTTTTGCCTCTCCTGTCCTCAGAGTTTTTGGTTTAGTCTGTATGTTGCTCCTGTTTGTGATTGCCTGTTGCCCCTTTTTCCTTTGTTGGTGAAAATAGTTAATTCAACTATTTAATACCTGCTTAACACTGCTTTCTGTTTGTGTCTTTAGTTTTGGGTGCCCCACACCAGGGTTTACCCCAAACCCCATACATTGTTGACACTTGCCCACTGTGTTTAGGTAGGCTGTTGCGACTCCCCCTGTACCCTAGAAGAACACCTCGGGGGAGGGCGTAACACTAAGCAATACACATTGAACGCTACAATCTCAATGCTACAATCTAAACGGTATCTATATGAACTGCTATACACTAAACTAAACGTGACACACTCAACACTACAAGCTTAACACGACATATGAACCACTACACATTAAACTAAACTTTACACACTGAACACTACAAGCTAAACGTTACACTAAACATGACACACTGAAAAGTGTGTCAAGCGATAAGCTACATATGAACCGATATACACTAAACTCAACGTGACACTCGCTAAAAGCTTCACTTTGATGTTCTTTTTATTGTGTATAGTATTGTTATAGTGTTGTTTATAGTATAGCACATAGTAAAGTATATAGTGTTGTTTATATATGTTGTATAAAGTATAGAATATATTTGATTGTATATAGTGTCGTTATATAATTGTATTGCCAGTGCCAAAACCCTCCTCTGCAGCGAGCCTCAATGACTTCCGCCCTGTTGCAATCGCCCCCATCATCATGAAGTGCTTCTAGAGGCTGGTCCGGGCTCATCTCAAATCTGGCCTCTCACCCTTACTGGATGAACACCTATTTGCCTACCGTGAGAACAGGAGAATGGAGGACGCCATCCTGGATGAGAGCAACACCCATGTGAGAAAGCTGTTCATCGACTTCAGCTCAGCATTCAACAGCATCATCCCCTCCAAACTCATCTTCAAACTTGGTGACCTCATGAAAACCAAGAATCTTAACATTAACCTCTGTTTGTAACTGGTTATTAGACTTCCTTACCAACAGACCCCAGTCTGTCAGATTAGCCAATCCCACCTCCTCCATCCTCACCCTGAACACCGGCGTTCCCCAGGGCTGTGTCCTGAGCCCTCTCATCTACTCCCTCTTCACCCACAACTGCACTCCTGTACATGGTACAAACACCATCATCAAGTTTGCAGACGACACAACGGTGGTGGGCCTCATCAAAAACAACGATGAGGCAGCCTACAAGGACGAGGTCCAGCACCTGGTGGCGTGGTGCGCTGACAACAACCTGGCCTTCAACACCAAGAAGAGGTGTTGAAGGGATCAGTTTGAATGCTGAAAATTAAATGTAAGGTGTTTTGTATTAAATTGTCTGCCTATAGTAGTATCTATCTATCTATATGTATATATAGATAAACATATAGATATATAGATATCAATAGATAGATATATATCAATATATAGTTAAAAATACTAACTTAAATTGAAATAGTATGTTAGGGCTATTTAAAAGGATTTGGAAAAAGTTTTTAAGGATCAATCTATTATATTAACCCACTTAAAGTACCCAGGGCTGTGGTATAATAAACCATATCACCATATCACCCGGATTGATAATTCCTGGTGTAGGCCATTCATTAGCAAAGCAGTGCAAGGGAAGATATGTCTCTTAGTCTGTCTATCCCTGCATGTGTGTTTGTGTTTGTATGCGTGTGTGTCTGCATGTGTTTGTGTGTTATTTGGCAGCCGAAAGACAGCAAGCAACAATGAGCAAGAGACAAGGAGGGAGGCTGCGGCTTTATCGTTTGAAAAGTGGGACAGATGTCTTCTGCCAGCCGTCGCTTCCCACAGAAGAAAGGCCCTAGGGTGGGGCTGGTGGTGGGTGGGTGGAGGGCGAAGGGGGGAGAGTGTAGGGCAATTTGGGGTTAGGGGGTTGGAGGGTGGGTGACGCACAGCGGAAGCCACGGTTTAAAAGATGTCACCCGTTGCCTCTCCGCCTCTCTTCCCCGCTAATTGTTTGAGAGGCCCGGTGTCCTTGGACGGAGGCGTCGTCACATTGGCGAAGGGAAATTAAATAAATTGCGTTTGCCGGGTTAATCACGTTACATGCCCACCCCCGAGGAGCAGCACATGGGGAGGAGGTTAGAGAGGAGAGTGGGGGAGGGAGGAGGGGGAGGAGGAGGGGGGAGGGACATGAGAGGTAGGAAAAAAAGGAAGGCATGGAATCAACAGGGATCTAATCTTCAACCCATCCCCGCCCCCAACTGGGGATGCCGCCAACACACACACACACACACACACACACACACACACACACACACACACTCTTCAAATGTGTGTGGGTGTGTGACTGGTGGTATTGGTTCCTCTGATCTGCTTGGTTCAGCTTTTGAAAGACTCCTCTGTGCCTTGTGTGGATGCTTTAAACACACACACACCTGTATGTATGTGTATACATGCACGCACACACACACACACACACCACTCACCTGTCTGTGCCTGAAACACACCTGGCTGGTCTGCAGATCTCTGGGTCTTTACCTTCAGGTCATCCTCGTAGGGGTCTTCAATGGACAGAGAGAGAGAGAGAGAGAGAGAGAGAGAGAGAGAGAGAGAGCGAGAGAGAGAGAGAGAGAGAGAGAGAGAGAGAGAGAGAGAGAGAGAGAGAGAGAGAGAGAGAGAGAGAGAGAGAGAGAGAGAGAGAGAGAGAGAGATGCATCTGATAATTGTAATCAGAAAAGGCAGGTTCTAAGATTCAATTTGTCTCGCATGAGGGGATGAGGGGAATGTGTGGCAACTTTAAAGTGTGTTACATATTGTGTGTGCATGAGTCCTCAGGATTGATGAAGCAGGACAGGGGAGTAACAAAATAATATCCAATAAATAAGCAAATCAAGAATGAATGTCTCTGCCTATCCATGCATCTCTCTCTCTCTCTCTCTCTCTCTCTCTCTCTCTCTCTCTCTCTCTCTCTCTCTCTCTCTCTCTCTCTCTCTCTCTCTCTCTCTCTCTCTCTCTCTCTCTCTCTCTCTCTCTCTCTCTCTCTCTCTCTCTCTCTCTCTCTCTCTCTGGGGGTCTGAAGTGAAGATAAGGGGCAGTATCTGACTGTATCGAACCCTGAGGATCAATAAGGATAAAGATCCAATCCCTTCCTCCCTTCTTCTTTAGCAGATATGTCATTAAACAACGGAATCCTTTAGAGCCATCTCTCTTAGCTTTCCCCCAGTTTCCTCGTCACCTACAAACAATCTAGAATCTATATAGCTATATCACTTACAAACACACACATTCATATATATATATATACATATATATATATATATATATATAAATATTACAGTACTGTATTCCGTTCCGTTCCATCTGGGTGAGCCCACACATGCGGGGCCTGAGCTAGTTGAGTGCCAGCGCCCCCTTTGTTTACAATTAGAACTGCAAGAAGATTTTTGTTTAGCAATCACAAAGGAGCACAAAAGATCCATTCGGGGAATGAAGATGGAAAACATGATGGAGGAATGAAACACACTGATCACACTAATCAATAGCATCCGCAAAGGTTCCAGATTAACCCATTGCCACAACAACACTGAGCCCATCCCTCAGTTATGTTGCAGTTGTAACCCTGTGGTTTTTGCATGTTTGATGTGTGTGATGTGTGTGACACACGCACACACACACATAAATGGATACCTTCTGACAAACACACATACACACACACACACACACACACACACACACACACACACACACATCCATGGGACCTGTTGAAGAGACAGAGACATTACATTTTTTAGACACACATATGCAAAAGGAACGCACAGACATAACATCACCAACATCCCCCACTGGGGCGGCTACCGTCGCCATGGCAACACCATGGCGTACACAGAGAGAGAGAGAGAGAGAGAGAGAGAGAGAGAGAGAGAGAGAGAGAGAGAGCCCTCCCTCCCTCTGCTTTTATTATTTATAATATTATTATTATTATTAATATTATTATTATTATTGATAGTAGTAGTAGTAGTATATGGTATTCACTGTGAAATGGCAGATAACCTTATATATTTCTATTGATATTTCTAATTTCTATTGATTCTTCCCTCAATATTATGAACTATTCTTTTTAAATGTCAGCTAAAGTTGTCTGTGTGGATGATGTAGGCTATGCATTACAGGTAAGCAGGCCTCGTTGTTGCCACTTGGCCCATAGGGGGCGCTGTTATTTGCGGTCAAAGGGTGAACGTCAGCCTTGCCGCCCCCTGATGGAGCGACATTGTCTGACACTTGGTCCATAAGCCTTGTTTAACACGCTTGTTTGACATGCTTGTTTAACACGCTTGTTTGACATGCTTGTTTGACACGCTTGTTTGACACGCTTGTTTAACACGCTTGTTTGACACGCTTGTTTGACACGCTTGTTTAACACGCTTGTTTGACACGCTTGTTTGACACGCTTGTTTGACACGCTTGTTTAACACGCTTGTTTGTCATGCTTGTTTGACACGCTTGTTTGTCACGCTTGTTTAACACGCTTGTTTAACACGCTTGTTTGTCACGCTTGTTTAACACGCTTGTTTAACACGCTTGTTTAACACTCTTGTTTGTCACGCTTGTTTGTCACGCTTGTTTAACACGCTTGTTTGCCTCTTGGCCGCTAGATTTTTCTGAACAGTGAAAGTAGTTTTGGGTAAACTTCCAGAAAATCTTCTAAATAACCAGCGGTCCAAATGACACCACATTTGGTGTATAATAATATGCTCTCTGAACTTGTTTGATTCAGATTCAGATTCAGATTCAGATTCAGAAAACTTTATTAATCCCGAGGGAAATTAAGGTGCAACAGTTGACACAGGGGGAATAAATGCACACACAAGAATACTAAAACCTAAGCTAAAAAACAAAACAACAACTAACTAAAATAAAACTATTATAAACAAAAATAGTTAAAATAATTCTAAATGAAGTCTAAATGTATTGATAAGTGAAGATAATTACAGTATTATAACAGTAGTACGTAGGTATATACAATACACAACAATACGTATAGTGCAAATTGGCAGTAATAATATATTAATAAATAATTCGACTGAAAAGTGACATGTGAAAAGTGAAAAAGTGAAAAGTGAATTCGGAATTGAAATAGAATTTGCAGTGCAAAGTACAATGAGATGATTACAGTGCGTTGACCAAAAATAAATAAAAATAAAAATAAGTACGTTGGCCTCAGGTCACTGAGTCTCCACTGTCCCTCTCACGACCCGAGGTAGAGGAATTATAGAGTCTAATAGCCACAGGAAGAAAGGACTTCCTATGGCGTTCTGTGGTGCACCTGGGTGGAATGAGTCTGTTGCTAAAGGTGCTTCTATATGAGGTCAGCACCTGATGGAGAGGGTGAGAGTTGTTGTCAAGGATACTACGCAGCTTGCGCAGCATCCTTCTCTCAGACACCACCAACAAGGAGTCCAGCTGGACCCCCAGGACAGCGCCAGCCTTCCTGACAATCCTGCTGATCTTGTTGGCGTCTGCTGATCTCAACCTGCTACCCCAGCACACGACTCCGGAGAAGATGGCACTGGCTACCACCGACTGGTAGAACACATTCAGCATCTTGTTGCAAACGTTGAAGGACCGGAGCCTCCGCAGGAAGTAAAGACGGCTCTGGCCCTTCTTGTAGACCGCCTCAGAGTTCTTGGCCCAGACCAGTTTGTTGTCCAGATGAACTCCCAGGTATTTATATTCCTGGACGGCTTCAGCGGACACACCCTTGATGGAAATGGGTGTGGGTGTGGATTTCCTCCTGCGGAAGTCCACCACCATCTCCTTCGTCTTGTCAGTGTTGAGCTGCATATGGTTCAGCTCACACCACTCAACGAAGGAGTCCACGACGCCCCTGTACTCAAAATAAGTGAATGGCATTTTGATTCAATAATAAATGGCCTACTGAAGCAGCAATAAAACCTTAAGGGCTTGGTGGCTCATCCACCCACACAGGGCCAAGACGCCTTGGTTCCATTCCAGCCTGTGGTCCTTTGCTAGGTGTCTCTCCTGTGCATGAAGACTGTGCCCCGAAATGTATTGTCCACTTGACCCATGGCCTTGAAACAAGGGAGTCACAGAGAGGCCATCCCCTTGAGAACAGTGTGTGATGTCAATAGCTCAACACAATGGATGAAGTGCTGATCCTCAAATCCACACATAAACAGCACCTCCTCGTAAACCATTGACTCCATATCACTTGGTAACACGTATCTCACCCCCCCCCCCCTAGTAGTGATCCTGAGAAGATGGCGTTGATTTGTTCGATATTGTTTGCGTGGTGTGTACAAAAAGCATGCCATCGTTTGGAAACCATACTGAATCTTCCTCTTGGAAACCACCGTGTGGTACAGCACATTTGGTACAGATGCTTTAGGAAAATGAATTAAATATATTAATTTTGAGTCCCCTTCAAAAGGACCCAGGCCCTTGACAGTGAGTATACTGATAGAGGTCATTCCCCCGTAGGAAGCCTGTCCAGTTTGGTGTTGATAGCTCAATCAATGATGAAGTGTGTGTGTGTGTGTGTGTGTGTGTATGTGTGTATGTGTGTGTGTGTGTGTGTGTGTGTGTGTGTGTGTGTGTGTGTGCCAACATATTTATGTGTGTATCTACGCGTGTCCAGTGTGTGTCTGCCTAAATATATCTGCCTGTATTTGTCTATGTGTGTTTTTGAGTGTGTGTGTGTATGTGTGTGTATGTGTGTGTGTGTGCGTGCGTGTGTGAGCCTACTCTTTCGGAGCACACGCATGTCCCTGTCAGTGTAGACTCTCATGCCATTGATTCCCTCATGCTGGTGATCAGATCAAAGCACCGTGTGATGACTCCAGATAATCACAGATCTGTGTGCAATAGATCACTGCCTGCCCTGGGAAATATCACCCACCACTCTCTGAACACACGAGTGCACACGATTACCAGTGAGTGACTCTCTCTCTCTCTCTCTCGCACGCGCACCCACCCACCCACCCACCCACCCACACCCCACCCCACCCACCCACCCACCCACCCACACCCACCCACCCACACCCACCCACACACACCCACACACACCCACCCACCCAGCGTACCTTTCTGAGCTTGATCTTGCTCACAGACAAATAAAACAGACAGACAAACAGGGTAAAAACATGACCTCCACCATGGCGGGAATAAATGGAAATGGGAAAATGAATGAATCTATAGCTAATGCAAAAAGCCCGTATGCAAAACAGGGGAACTCCGAGTGGTGTCCCGACCCCAAGGTTGGGAACCACTGGCCTATAATCACCTGAAGATGAGATAAGATAAGATAAGATAAGAGAGTTACTGAGTGAGAGAGCAAAACAGGTTCTCCGGACCCCCTGGGTAGACACCCCCCCCATGCTGTGCCTCTGCTTTATGTTTCATCCCCACGGTTACCAACACTCTCCGGATCATCCTCTTCCTCCTTCACAGCCTCCTGTCTCTTTCTTGTGTTTGCTAATGACTCTCTCTCTCTCTCTCTCTCTCTCTCTCTCTCGCTCTCTCTCTCGCTCTCTCTCAGAAATGAATACACTCTTATGAATACACACACTTATACAAACAGTGCCAGAAAAGAACGACAGAAATAGCGGTATAAGTATAACAGAGACACCCTATAAGAGAGACCTTGAACCCCCACCCCCCCCCCCCCCCCTCCCTCCCTCACAGGCGATGCACTAAACTCCCCTCCCGCTCCTCCTCTTCAGCACTTTGTCTCTGTAAGAAGCCAATGGAGTGAAGAAGCGTTGAGATGCTATAAGATGAAGAGCCAGCAGCAGCAGCAGCAGGGGGGGTTAGGCCACTAGAGGGACTCGGTGACGGAGCACCAAGGAGAGGCTATCTATTGAGGCTTTTAAACCACAACGGTGTTTGCTGCTGCTGCTGCTAGATCAATATACTCTTGATTGATACATGTTGTGTCATTGCTATGGGGTGGGTGGGGTGGGGGGGATGCAAAAACATCCCTAAACACAGAAGCAGTTCCTTAACTTAAACACTTTATTAAGATAGGTGTCGTCTGGGATGTGACCCAGATCTTCAGATGTCAGGTTGTTGGCCCCCTTGTGCCACTACGTAAAATGTGTGTGTGTGTGCGTGTGTGTGTGTGTGTGAGAGTTTGTGTGTGCTTGAGAGTGTGTGTGTTTATGTAGTGTGTGTGTGTGCAGTGTGTGTGTGCTTGAGCGTGTTTGTGTGTGTGTGTGTGCTTAGGTGTGTGTGTGCTTAGGTGTGTGCGCTTAGGTGTGTGTGTGTGTGTGTGTGTGTGTGTGTGTGTGTGTGTCTCTAGCACACCATAATGGGAGCTGACTCTCTCCTCAGGACTAATATGTTTTCAACCTCTGGATCCCAGAGAAGAGGACCAGGAGGAGTTGCTGGAGTCAGGCTGAGTCTCCTCAAGGCCCTGCCCTGAATGAGACTCAAAGTACAATTACATTATTAAAATACAAAGATGTATACAAATACTTTTTACGTAATTTTTTCACGTCAACATATTCCAAAACACGGTTAAAGTAATTTATTACAACTGTATAATATACATTCACAGATATTAAAGATGCTTTTTTGTGTTTTTGTGTGTTTACTCAGCACACATGGTGATTATGCCCGGTCCACAACGCGTATCCCAGCATGCACCACTGCACCAACATGGCTGGTGTCTTTAGGACACCAGGTTTGATGTCTTTGAAGCTTGGTCTGTGATTGGAGGGTTTCTTTGTTCTACCCGTGGAGTTTGGCTCACCGGGAGGTTTCTGTATTAGCTTTACATGTTTTATTCTACCTTTTGATGTTCCATTTAAGGGCTTCCCATTTCATTATTTTTCAAAAAGAGAAGAGAAACTTGCTTTTTGTATCCTTCACCGTGTTTTGCACTCGCAAAAAAAAAAGACCGGAGACATTTTTGCAATATCTCCACTTATGATATAAATGTTCATGGCGATACCGTCTCTTCCTGCTTCCCATCATTCCCATGACTGAAACTGAGCACAGCTTCACACTCAGCTGGCCCCATTAGCGTTCATACTGAACCACAGAATGGACCCTATAGGGGCCAGCTTCACACTCAGCTGGCCCCTATAGCGTCCATACTGAACCACAGAATGGACGCTATAGGGGCTAGCTTCACACTCAGCTGGCCCCTATAGCGTCCATACTGAACCACAGAATGGACGCTATAGGGGCCAGCTTCACACTCAGCTGGCCCCTATAGCGTCCATACTGAACCACAGAATGTGCCTAAAACACAACAGATGCTAAAAAGTGTCTCAAAGAAGCGAGACCATTTCATGCAAACAGCACGGCATGTGCAGAGGTGGGCGAGGAGATCTCCCTGTCTTATCGGATCGGGGGTTAATTGCCGAATGGAAAGCGAAAAGAGATCAATATATACATTTTGAAGGTAGGGATTTGGGTTTTATCTCGTGACCGACTCCGGTCCCGGGCTGAAGCTCTGGCCTCAGGAACCTTCCCGCTTGAGAATAGGTTTGTTCCGCAGACTCCTGCCTGGGTGAGTGATGTTACATTATTATCATTACGTTGAAATGCGGCAATTGAAATTGAGTGAGATTTGAGGGATAATCCTTCTGTTGTGTAAAGTATATTTACCTAAAATAAGACATACTATCATGAGGTTAAACCAGTAATGCACGTAAATCACGTAAATTGTCTAATCACGAGCCAAAGACACCACCTTGTCACGATCAGTCATGCTTTCTGTTTACGTTTGGCGTCATGCACCTGGAACGCTTTGAGGTCGGAACTGAAGTTTCACATTTAAAATAAATGAAGAGTAAATGACTCTTGAGTTTTCTGGAACGCGGAATTAATGAATGACACAAGATAGATCCTTTCATGATGATAACCGGCCCCCCCAAAACTCTGATTGGGTATTCACCAGCGCAGTGAGCTCTGCTGATTGGTTCCCAGAACCTCTGGCTAGACCTGCCCTAAGGGAGGATCATCCTCCCTTAGGGCCGTACACACTCATGTTAAACCAGGACTCGCCAGCCGCTCTGGTACGGGGAGTTTTTGATTGGACTTCATGTCAGCTTACGGAGGACGTACCTCCATTCCTCCGTACAGTGATTTAAAAAATTGCGGTAGGGGCGCTGTTGGTGCTATTTTGACACCCATTTGTGTGACTTTGAAGCGTTAGAAAAAGCATTTATATCAGTATTTTCACAGATTAATATGTTACATTTATGTGTATTTAACAGTTTGTTTTCTCTGAAATGTTAGGGAGGATGGTCCTCCCTTTCCTCAATGGACGAGCCTCCACTGTTGTGTGTTTTAAGTATCTCTGTGAAATGCATAGTCTCATTTTCAAAGTTGACATTTTTTTTCCTCCTTTGGGTTCAGACAAGCAAGGCATGAAACAAATCAATAGATAGACCTCTAAACGCACAGACAGTACATCTGGGTAAACACGTATATGTCGCCCCCCCCCCCCCCCCCCCGCAACCATCTCCTCCCAAATGCCGTTTCCGGCACAGCGAAAGGGAGGTTGGCCTCAGGTTTACCTCAGGGACAAGGTAATGGCCTCTCTGTTGAGGACTCTCCCACAGGCAGGGCTTGAGGGAACGTACACAAGCAGGGGACCAAGGTGATTACGATGCCATCCCACCCTCCATCCATCCCACCGGTAGCACATAAAGGACGTACGATTATCCATATCGTAAACAAGGGGCCGGCAGTAGCTCGGTCTGTTGGGACTTGGGCTTGGGGAACCGGTGGGTCGCCAGTTTAAATGCACTGCTGAGGTGCCCTTGAGCAAGGCATCAGACCACTGTTCCCCCGGCGCTGTATATACAATAACACTAGGATGGGTTAAATGCAGAGAAACACATTTTACTGTGTCAGTGTACATGTATGAGACCAATAAAGAGGATTTAAAATCCTCCAAAAAAGATTTAAGACAAGGCTGTAAAAAATCCAATCCACAGTCGAGGGGAATTCATCCATCCATTCATTCATTCATTCACTCATTCACTCACTCATTCACTCCACCCAGTCGATAGTGTCATATCTCATCCTGCTCGCCTGGATCCTGCCCGTCGGTCTGCCATGGTGTGTGTGTGTGTGTGTGTGTGTGTGTGTGTGTGTGTGTGTGTGTGTGTGTGTGTGTGTGTGTGTGTGTGTGTGTGTGTGTGTGTATGTGTATGTGTGTGTGTGTGTGTGTGTGTGTGTGTGTGTGTGTGTGTGTGTGTGTGTGTGTGTGTGTGTATGTGTATGTGTATGTGTGTGTGGAGAAGCATCTCTGCAGCTTCCCACGCCCCCGCAGGGCTGATTATCCTCATCGCCTTTGCTCCCACACACACACACACACACACACAGCAACACACACACACACACACACACACACACACACACACACACACACACACACACACACACACACACACACACACACACACACACACACACACACACACACACACACACACACACACACACACACACACAGCAACACACACACACACACACACACACAAACACACACACCTTATGTGTGCATTGACCATTGACAGAAATGCCTTCTGCTGACAGCAACGCTACAAGCCAGCGTGTCCCCCTTTGTCTGCTCCCAAAATGGTCTCTCTTTGTTTTGGCCTGTTGGATTTGACAAGTGGTTCTCAGAGTACCCTGGGGTTGCCAGATATGAAACAAATTGGCACACAGAACACAGCGTGCTGGAGCCATGGAAGGCATTAAAAGGAGCTCTAGTACAACTGAGATTGTACTAGAAAAGGTCTGTTTTCGATAAGGTCAATGACCAGAGCTGTGGTAAAACACAGGTAAACATTGGAGTAGCATTTTGAAAGATGGAGACGTTTTAAGCCCAGAAGGATTTGAGGCCAATCTTCTACTGAGCAGGTAAGCATTGAGCGTCAGCTAACATTATATCTTATACAGTATCTGTGTGACCCAGCCAGCCCTGCATCTAGCTAACCATGACAGAGCGCAAATCAAATCAAATCCAGGGCAGGACTAGTCTTTGCTTGTCGTCTTTGTCAAAATAGAATATTTGCACCCTTTTTTGTTGGTTCAAGTGTCCTCAACCTGGCAACCCGCGTGAGCTTCGAGTCTTGGGAGGAGAAGGAAGAGGAAGAGGAGGAAGAGGAAGAGGAAGAGGAAGAGGAAGAGGAAGAGGAAGAGGAAGAGGAAGAGGAAGAGGAAGAGGAGGAAGAGGAGGAGGTGGTGGAGAGGGCGGAGACAACTCTCTTCAATATTGTAAATTTGGACTGCATTACCCTTTTTAAATGCTCTGTGTCAGTTTTACATATAAAACTATTTTAAGCCATTAAGGCCGGCAAGACACACACACACACACACACACACACACACACCTGCATAAGTGCACATGTACACACACGATTGCAGGCACACACGCAGGCAAAAACGCAGGCAGAGATATCAGGGTTCATTTAGGGAACTCCTTGAAGGCACTTATTGACCACTAGGAGCGTTGCTATTCATCTGCCAAGTCAAGTGTGTGTGTGTGTGTGTGTGTGTGTGTGTGTGTGTGTGTGTGTGTGTGTGCTTGTGTGTGTTGGTACTGTGTCGGAATCCATTTGTGAAAACAGACGCAGCCTGAGACGCCCACACGAACCTGGAAGACAGCGGAAGATAAAGCAATGTCGACAGTTTCACCTTTTTTCTAGTCATTCTGTGGGAATTTTGTCTTCGCTCTGAATAGGCTGCCTACGCCGAGTCATTTATAAAAAAAAATACTCTGCACATTTTGTACCTAATTGTCAGTATGGATATCTTAATTGGGCAGGTTGACGGTTGCAAAGAGAGAAAAACCCACACTCTCTCTAGACTGCTACACACACACACCGTTTTCATTAAGGAACAGCAGGACCTTTCAATCACACTGATCATTAAAAAAGATATCACTCCACCCGACTCCTTTTTGAACCGAGTTGTCAGACTCAGTCTCTCGGTCTCAGTGATTACTTTTCATTCCGAGCAAAAAGATCCTCTCAAGGGACCTCTCAATTTGTGGTGTCAACAGGTTTGGCCCCAGGTTTGGCCCCAGGTTTGGCCCCAGGTTTGGCCCCGGGGTGGTCACATCTGGGAGAGGACGCTGGCGCTGCTTGTTCGCTGCTTCTCCTTCTAGCTGTAGTTAAGTTGTTTTTTGTTTAGTTTTTATTTTCGTTGTTGTTGTAAGATATTCAACCACTAACGTGTTTTGGATAACCGCCCTACCTGTTGCTCACCTTCCGCTGCTATCGGCGGCTCCCGGACGGCAAACGCTAGCTGGCTAACTAGCGGCCTCCAACAAGCAGCTCCCTGCTGTGAGCTCCCGGTTACTATTGGGCCACAATACATCATCACTGTTCACCATTGCTACTGTTAAGTATCTCCCGGATAACCTTTAAACTTTCCCGGTGCGTTAGCCCTTGTCGGCTAGGACAGCTGCCTCAACAGCTAGCCGGCTAGGACAGCTGCCTCCATAGTTAGCCATCGAACAGCCTACCCGCTAACCTGCTGCTTTGACACAGACCATTTCTCCAAGCTTCTTCTCCTCCTGCCATGCTATGGATCACCATCCATAGCAGCTCCAGACGAGAACCTGCGGCCACCGGCATGTTGTCAAAGTATTCCATCCCGCAACTGCTGAGTCTCAACAATCACACAACTCCAACGTGCATCTCAGCCATCAAACACCTTGGACTACTACGCCGACCTCGTTACATCCACAGAGGCTCTGGTAGAAAGTTTGTTTACCACCAACCATGCCCGCCTGTATCATCCATTCCTTCCATCTGGACCACTGTCGCACGTCTGCCGCGTCATCAGAGCGCTGCCGCTCTCGGTGTTAATAGCAGGGGGAAACACCATGAGACTGCTCCACACTGAGCTGTGCTGTAAACATGCAGTGGATTCCAGTTTACTCCGGACCCTACAGAAATCCACTATTTCATCCACAGTCCAAATATAACTGTTTAATGCACAATCCACATCATGGACAAGGGAATAGACTTCATGTGCCTCACGGAAACGTGGCAACAGCCTGAGGTTTACTCTGCCCTAAATGAAGTCTGTCCCCCTGGCTACAGCTACCTGGAAAAATCTTGCAGCACTGGTCGTGGTGGCGGCTTAGCAAAAATACATAGAAATGCACTGGAACTGTCCCCCCTGCCTCTGCCTGTGCTATCCTCATTTGAATGCCTTGGATTTAAATGTAAACCCCCCCCTCCCACTGACAATACTTCTCATCTACCGGCCACCCAAACCCAACTCAGCTTTCATCCCAGAGATGCTCGACCTTCTCACTACACTCTGCTCTACCTCTGCCAACATTATAATACAAGGAGACATAAATATTCACGTTGACACCCCCTCCTGTCACTATGCAGCCATGTTCCTACACCTTCTGGACTGCCTCAACCTAACACAACATGTTGATGTTCCCACACACACTGGGGGACACACACAGGACCTTGTCATCACAAACTCTGCCCCCATTAGTAAACTATCAGTGTATGATCTAGGTGTCATATCAAAAGGCCATCTCAATGGAGCTGCTGCTCCTGCTACCCCGCACCAAACCAAAGCGTCAAATCCATTTCAGAAATCTGAAAAACATCAACCCGGACACCATGACTTTGGATCTCCAGCATCTCTCCACAATTACTCAGACATCAGTCAATTAATCTGTGGACTTTTACAATTTACTCTGCGTAACCTCCTGGATCTCCACACCCCTGTCAGAACCAGAAAAGTCACTTTCACACGCTCTGGTACACCTGCGAGCTGAAAAAAAATGAAGACAGCGGGGCGTGTCCTCGAGCAGCGCCTCAAGGTTTCTGGACTCACTGTTCACAGACAGGCATACTGGGACCACCAAAAGGCCTATGCAAAGTCCCTCAGAGACACACGGTCAATCAACAATAGCCCTGGCAACTCCAAGCAACATTTTTCCACCATAAATCATCTCCTCAAACCTCAGACTCCCTTACACAAAGACACCACAGAGGAGCAAAATTCTAATTTTATCACATTTTTTTGGAAAAAAGTAGAGACAATCCGCACTGTCCTCTCAAACTCCGCTGCTCTGCCAGTCCTGACCGTCAACCCCCAGCTCGAACCTACCCAGCCTCTTTGCTGCTTCACTGACATCTCGCAGCATAAAGTTGAGGCCATCATCAAAAGATGAAATCCTCCACCTGTGCCCTGGACCCCTTTCTCACAGCCCTGGTCAAATCTAACATTGGTGCCATAAGTCCCCTGATCACTTTAGTGAAAAACCACTCCATCCAGTCTGGTCATGTTCCATCCCTATCAAAAGCTACTGTCATCAAACCACTCAACAAACCACTCCTCAAAAACCCACCTTAGACCCTGAAGTCCTTGCTAATTACAGACCCATCTCCAACCTGCCATTTATATCAAAGGTGCTGGAGAAAGTAAAAAGAAAGTTTCCGCCAGGGCCACAGTACAGAAACCGCTTTAGTCAGGGTGACCAATGACTGCTGATGACAGCTGACACTGGAACTCCATCCCTCCTCATTCTCCTGGATCTAACTGTAGCATTTGACACCGTTGACCACCACATTCTACTACATCGTCTTTGCTTGACAATTGGACTCTCTGACTCTTCCCTAAACTGGTTCACCTCATATCTCACCGGGAGGACTGAGCACGTCACCTTGGGAGCGGCAAAATCACAAACACTCTGTGAACTGTGGTGTCCCTCAAGGATCAGTCCTCGGCCCAACCCTTTCACCATATACATGTCCCCCCTTGGTCGTGTCATCAGCCGGCATGGAATATCGTTCCATTGCTATGCTGATGACACACAGCTCTACATCAGAACAAACCCAACCCATTCCACACCTCTGCCATCATCCAACATTACCACATGCCTGGAGGAGATAAAGGTGTGGATGAAGGACAACTTCCTTCAATTAAAAAGCTCCAAGACAGAAGCCATTCTAGTTGGCACTCCACATCAGGTCCTTTCATCCTCCATCACCAGCATCACCTTCTCCGGTCAGAACATTTCACTCTCATCAACTGTTACCAATCTGGGTATTAAAATGGATCCTCATCTGACCGAGGCCCACATGAAACAAACATGCAAGACCTCCTTCTACCACCTCAGAAATATCGCTAAACTCCGCCCCACACTCAGTCTGTCAGATGCTGAAAAGCTTGTCCCCGCCTTTGTCTCCTCCAGGCTAGACTACTGTAACGCACTTCTCATTGGGATTCCTAGCAAGAACATCCAGAAGCTGCAGTACATCCAGAACAGCGCTGCTAGGATCCTGATGAGAGTGCAAAAGTATGAACACATCACGCCCATACTCAAATCATTGCACTGTCAGTCTCAGTCAGGATTGACTACAAAATCACCCTCTTCACCTATCAGTGCATTCATGGAAATGCTCCCTCATACATCAAAGAACTTCTCACCCCACAAACCTCCAGGAGGAGCCTACGCTCTGAAAAGACAAACCTCCTCCTTCCCCCCAGGACCAAACTGAAAACCATGGGAGACCGAGCCTTCTGCTCTGCTGCTCTGAAACTGTGGAATTCCCTCCCAATCCAGCTGAGGACACCACAGACTGTGGAATTCCCTCCCAAACCAGCTGAGGACACCACAGACTGTGGATGTTTTAAAAAAAGGCCTAAAACACATATTTTTTGAATAGCCTTTCACTAGATTTTTAAAAACCCCCACTTGTTGCCATGCCGGCGTAAACGTCGCTGCTTTTATTCTGTTGTTTTAATTCAACCATTTTTTACTCTGTAGCACTGTCTACGCAAATTAAAAGTGCGCTTGTAAATATCATTTATTATTATTATTATTGTTATTATTATATGGAAAATTAGTCTCCAATTATTATTCAAGGCAACAATCCTTCACAACTGAAGGCGAAACGAGGGAAACCTCAGAGAAAGCAGCACTCGTATGCAAATTCCTGCCCTGGGAGGAAAGGAAGGGAATGGGGGGGGTTGGGGGGGGTTGGGGGGGGGGTTGGGGGGGGGGTTGGGGGGGGGTTGGGGGGGGGTTGGGGGGGGGGTTGGGGGGGGGGTTGGGGGGGGGTTGGGGGGGGGTTGGGGGGGGGGTTGGGGGGGGGGTTGGGGGGGAGTGGCATGCATGTAAGGATGGATGGGCTCTCATTGTCTCTGCCGAGGCCGTGGGCTCTTCGATCCGCCCGCTTTTCATCTCAATTTCATCTCATTTTTCGGTTATGACAGAATCTATCTGCGTGGATGTAGGCGGTGGGAGAGAGAGAGAGAGAGAGAGAGAGAGAGAGAGAGAGAGAGAGAGAGAGAGAGAGAGAGAGAGAGAGAGCGAGAGAGAGAGAGAGAGAGAGAGAGAGTCAGAGAGAGAGACAGAGAGTCAGAGAGAGTCAGAGAGAGAGAGAGAGAGAGAGAGAGAGAGAGAGAGAGAGAGAGAGAGAGAGAGAGAGAGAGAGAGAGAGAGAGAGAGAGAGAGAGAGAGAGAGAGAGAGAGTCAGACGGAAGAGAAGCAACAGAGTCGTTCATGTAGAATTGTGTTTCTCCCCGGCGAGACCAGAAGGAAAGGCCGTCTCTCCAGAGCCGTGTTATTGTGTGCTGGGCTGCACATCTGAAGCTATTGTGTGTAACGGGGTAATGAGACACACCGACAGACATGCAGTCAGTCAGACAGACAGACAATCAGTCAGATATACATGAATAGGCAGGCCATAGGAACTCACACACACACACACACACACACACACAGTGATACACATGGACACTGTGAGACGCAGTCAGTACGGGCGTGTGATGTGTGAAGAGTTTCTGATGCCTTTCATGTGGAGAAAGCGCATGCTGCGTGAGCCGTGGTTTACATGCAAACACAAGGTCTGTGTGTGAGTGCATGCCAAATAGGCCTGCACATGTGTGTGCGTGACTGTGGAGTGTGTGTGTGGTTGGTGGCTGGTTCAAGCAGCCTCCCCTGACCTGAGTTGGACTGATTGGCTGGTGAGGCTGCACACCTGTGGGTGGTTGTTAATCAAGGCCCACAGGTTAAAACAGCCTCCCCCACACACTGGAGGAGAGAGTTATATTATATGCCAGCTGCGTTCCACATCACCCTGTCTCTTTGTCTTTCGGAGGACCCAGCAAATAGCCATGTTAATGGCTGGTGGCAGGTGCTCTCATGGCCTACCACTACCACACACTGTGTGTGTGTGTGTTGTGTATGTACCACACACAGTCAACCTTAGTAAACCACAGAGACAGAAGTTCGTATAACTTGAGCGTGTCGCTCTCTTTACTCAACTGATTAGGCAGGTGAATCTCATTACATATAACAATGCGCAGGTGCGTAGTCCATACGTAAAACACATCAGATGCAATCACATACATTACACTCCTCCCTTTCAGCATTGATGTTCTCATTTAACTAAGGAGGTGAATAGTAATCAACTACATCTGAACAATTTTTATCATCCTACAACATAATCACATGTTCTTAGTCTTTTGGACAGTATCTCTCTGGTGGTTTACGAACTCTGTCCGGGTAACGCCTGGCAGGCATATCAGTCAAGGTTTCAGCAGGCTCTTGGACTACAGGTGGGTCTACTCCAGAGCCATCTGCCCGGTCTTCAAGGGTGTCGCTGGTGTCAGGGACTCTGTCTTTGAACTCAAGTCCATCCCAGCTAGGGGTAGGCTCAGAGTCCTTGACTGTCGGCCCAGCTGCATCCAACAGCTGATCAACATGTCTACGCCAGATTGTGTCCTGGCCGACACTAACAGTGTATGTCAACAACCCAGTTTGTGATGCAATGGTGCCTGATTGCCATTTTTGACTATTGTTGCGGTAGTCTCTGGCCAGCACATGCTGTCCAACACGGAAGGTGCGCAAAGATCGCCGTTTTGAAGTGAAGGCAGCATCAAACTGCTTGCGCTGTACATGTCGGTGTAGATTGGGTTTCAGTAAGTCCAAGCGTGATCTCAGTGGACGTCCTAGAAAGAGCATGGCTGGGGTCTGTCCAGTTGTGGCGTGAGTGCTGTTTCGATACGCCAACAGGAAGTTTGCAATCTTGTGCTGAAGCGACCCACCGTCTTTGTCCATGGCCTTAATGGACTGCTTGAAAGTCTGAATGAAGCGTTCGGCTTGTCCATTGGATGCAGGGTGATATGGCACAACAGTGGTGTGTTGGATGCCATTCTTTCTGACAAAACACTGGAATTCTGCAGAAGTGAAAGGTGTTCCATTATCACTTACGATCTGATGTGGAAGCCCTGTGCGTGAAAACAATGTTCTTAAGAGGTCAACAGTCTTTGCAGAGGTTGCAGTCTTTGTACAAAAAACCTCTGGCCATTTCGAATGTGCATCAACCACAATCAGGTACATGCGGTCAAGGAAGGGTCCTGCATAATCTATATGCAACCGCTGCCAAGGCTTGGTAGGCCACTCCCACATGTGTAATGGTGCTGTTGCTGGTGACTTTTGGGTCTGTTGACACCCGTTGCATGTCTTGGCCAATGCCTCCAACTGCTCATCAATTCCAGGCCACCACACAAAGCTTCTAGCCAGACACTTCATTTTCACCACGCCTAAGTGTCCCTCATGCAGTACAGCCAGGACCCTGGAACGCAGGTTTGGCGGAACGATCACCCTCGCTCCCCACAAGATGCATCCCTGGTCCACTGTGAGTTGTTCACGTCGGCTGGAATAGCCTGGCAGTGATGGATCACCCTTGTGTGGCCAGCCTTTCAGTGTCATGTCGAACACTCTGGAGAGGGTGGGGTCACGGCCTGTCTCACGTGCAATCTCCTCACTTGTTACAGGTAATAGCTCCACCTGCGCCATGTGGAACATGTCCACCAATTCTTTGGCTCTCTCTGGGGGCTGAAACTGAAGAGGTAGCCGGGAAAGCCCATCAGCATTCCCGTGCTGGTTAGTGCCCTTGTACTCAATGCTGTAGGTATGTGCACCCAAAAACAAAGCCCACCTCTGGATACGTGCAGCGGCCATGGCGGGGACTCCTTTTCCTGGATTGAAGATTGAGACAAGAGGTTTATGGTCTGTGAGGAGGGTAAAGTGTTTGCCGTACAAATACTGATTAAACTTCTTCACTCCCCATACTAGACTAAGAGCTTCTCTATCAATTTGTGCATAGTTACGTTCTGCTGCATTTAAAGATCTTGAGGCAAATGCTATTGGTCGCTCTGTTCCATCAGCGAACCTGTGTGATAGTACTGCCCCAATCCCGTATGGGGAAGCATCACATGCCAATTTAAGCGGCAACTGGGGGTCAAAGTGTGTAAGTACATTGTCAGATATAACCAACTGCTTTGCCTGGTTGAAAGCATCTTCACATTCTTTCGACCAGCGCCATCTAGTGCCCTTTTGGAGCAAACAGTTCAGTGGGTGCAGCACTGACGATAGATTGGGGAGAAATTTTCGGTAATAGTTTACCAAGCCCAGGAAAGAGCGCAGTTGAGTAATGCTCTGTGGTGGTGGTGCCTTTAGCACGGCATCAACTTTATCCTTGCACTTGTGTAGACCATGTTTATCAATTATATGACCACAGT
>CM051007.1:232500-235000 GCA_027704905.1 Muraenolepis orangiensis
GGTAATTTACAGTATCTATAAAAAAAACACATATATATTTAAAGATATAAACAGCTGATACCGGCTCTGGTGAGTGTGAAATCATAATTAATGTAGTACAACACACTTTGTAAGCCAAGATTACATTTTTGTTTTAACAAAACAGTTGACCGTAGCACATTTAAACTGAGTCTATAAACAAATAACAGCAGGCACCCACCGAGTTGTGTGTGTTGGTGTGTGTGTGTGTGTGTGTGTGTGTGTGTGTGTGTGTGTGTGTGTGTGTGTGTGTGTGTGTGTGTGTGTGTGTGTGTGTGTGTGTGTGTGTGTGTGTGTGTGTGTGTGTCGATCTGGTGTGCACTGAGATGGGAGATTGGCAGCTTGTTCCAATGTGATGGTGTTTTGCTCCAGGAAGGTTAAGACCAGCGGAGGCAGAGTGCATGCAGGCTGTCGTGAAGACAGGACACTAGAGCTTAACAATTGATCTAAATATTATGGATCATCGCAATATGTGCCAAAGGGCGACATCCCAAATTGATATTAGCTGCAATATTTTTATACGGGTGAAATGTGTAAATGTAAATTCATAACACCATGTGGGGAGTGCTGCCCCCATCTCCAGATGTCAGTTGGTTTGTTTGTTTGGCACATCATGATTTTTATATATTTTTTGAAATTGTGATGTAAAAATAAACAGTGAATCATATCACCATCTGTCAGACATAATCGCAATATGAATGTTTTCTCTTCACCATATCGTTCAACCCTAATGGACACACACACACACACACACACACACACACACACACACACACACACACCACACACACACACACACACACACACACACACACACACACACACACACACACACACACACACACACACACACACACACACACACGCACACACGCACACACGCACACACACGCACGGTGCCACGGATATTGCAGTGTGCTGTTCACAGATTAGATGACAGTGTATAATGACTTGTCTCCTTGTAATGCTGGGACATAGAACCAAAAGGTGCTTTCGGACCGCAGGAACCTTTTCATAGTTCTAAGAACTAGGAGAAGAAGTAACTGTCCTCTTGTTGTTGTTGTCTTCGCACCACAGGAACTAAAGGAACCATCGTAGTTCCCAGAACTCTGCTTTGAGGGACTTTGTTTAGCTCCTACTTCAGAGCAGGTTCTCTCTCCTAGCAGAAGAGGAACCTTTGGGGACAGAGGTGTGTGGTGATTGATCAAACACCAGCCAATACACCATGACGACCACCATCTTGAAATTCACTTCTGCTGTGTTTACCGTAAACAGTCAAAAAGAAGGTACAAAAACAGCACTTTGACGGAAACAGAATGAAAGAAACACAGACAGAAATGCAAGCGTTAATGAGCGTTAATGAGCGTTAATGAGCGTTAATGAGCGTTATAACAGAGGAAAGACAACGCAGGTTTGAATCGTCCAGCAGGAAATGTAAAAACATTCCTCGCTTCCCCGACCAACAAAGCAATGTTCTTAATGTAAATGAAGAAGCTTTGATGTAGCATTCCTGTTTGCGGTGCGTACGCACACAGAAAAATAACTTGAAAGAACAATTTCCTTCCCATGACCCTATTGTTCCTAAATCTCCCCAGTCCCCAGAACAGTTTGGTCCCAAAAGCACCTAAAGAGACTCTAACTGCGCATTGTAAACGCTAAAAAACCAAAGACCCTAAAATAACCAAGGTAGTGGAGAAGACGAGCCTTACCCTGCCCGACGTCCCGCGGTTCTATGGCGTTGACCATGTTGGAGTTCTGATCAGTGACGCAGCAGGTGTCGTGCCCCGGCGAGCAATCTCTGGTGGTGTCGTCGTGGGGCGTGGCCGTCAACAACGAGACGGCGGGTGGCACCGCCGCCATGTTGTGGTTGGGACAGACGCAGCCCGTCTGGGTCACGCTGCATCGGTCGTCCCCGCGGTCCTCGTGGCTTTCGCCGCCGTGACGGCCGCCGCCAAGTAGGCACTCCTCCAACCAGCGGCAGAGCACGCCACAGGTGAACTGGCTGGAGTTCTGGTTGTTGATGAGCAGCACCTCCACCAGCCGCAGCTCCAAGGTCTCCTTGGCCAGTGGCAGCTCAGACACAGCTGCACAAAGTTATTGTTGAACTGCAGAAAGGCGAACAGGGCCCCGCCCCCCCCGCTGCCGCTGCCGTATCCGCAGAGATCCACTGCCTCCCGGTCCCTAGCCGGGTAGGCAGACGGAGGGGTGGCGGGTAAAGCGAAGATACAGGGAGTACTTGGTAAGGTTGGGGTTCTCCAGGGACCAGGAGCAGCCAGGTAGCTGGGGGGGGAAGAGCTCCCGCAGGGAGAAGGAGCCGTACAGCTAGCCTGCCACCAGGCTGGAGCATGGCGCCGGAGGAGGCGGCGCCGGAGGAGGAGAGGGACCCCTCTGCCCCCGAATTGGCGGTGGCCGGGGCAGAGAGGTGGACCAGGGCGAGGGCGGAGGTGGCCAGGGCCCCGGCCAGAAAGGAGGACAGCACAGA
>CM051007.1:240000-275000 GCA_027704905.1 Muraenolepis orangiensis
TTGTTTTAACACAGACTTTGCCAGGTGATATTGCGGATGGCAACATGAGAGAGACATGAGACAGTGAAAACATGAGTGAAAGCATGAGACATGAGAGAGTGAAGGCATGAGAGAGAGACACACACAAACACACACACACAAAGAAGACAAAGACTAGGAAAAGAGCGGGATGCGGTGGGGAAAAAGGCCCAGACATTGTGAGGCTGATGTCAGAATATGCTCAGCCGACGTCAGCTCATTTATCATGCAGTATGACAGCGGGTCCACCAGGGATTTCTGCTTTGTTTTAATAGACAAATATATGTGCTTCATTGATTTGAATGATATGTAGGGCCCCCCTCCCACCCAAAAAATAATACAAAACGAATTAGTTTGATTCTTGAAATACATGAAATAATAGTACATGTCTTAAATTATTTTTGTAAATATAAAGTACCCTTTTAGTAAATGTTAAAGTCAGAAAAGAACACTGAAACTTGAAATAACCACCAGTCCCTGTATCAAAGACAATTGAGGGCTCTCAAAACACAATCCAGGCCTCTTAAAACAATCCAGTACTCTAAAGACAATCCAGGACTCTCTAAAGACATTCCATGACACTAAAGACAATCCAAGACTCTCTAAAGACAATCCAGAACTCAAAGACAATCCATGACTCTAAAGACAATCCAGGACTGAAAGACATTCCATGACTCTAAAGACAATCCAGTATTCTAAAGACAATCCAAGACTCTCTAAAGACAATCTAGGCCTCTAAAGACAATCCAAGACTCTAAAGACAATCCAGAACTCTAAAGACACTATTGGACTCTCTAAGACAATCCAGGACTATAAGACATTCCAGGACTCTAAAGACACTATAGGACTCTCTAAGACAATTCAGATTCAGATTCAGATTCAGAAAACTTTATTAATCCCGAGGGAAATTAAGGTGCAACAGTTGACACAGGGGGAATAAATGCACACACAAGAATACTAAAACCTAAGCTAAAAAACAAAACAACAACTAACTAAAATAAAAACTATTATAAACAAAAATAGTTAAAATAATTCTAAATGAAGTCTAAATGTATTGAAAATCCAGGACTCTAGACATCCGGACTATAAGATAATACAGGACTATAAAGACAATCCAGGACATTAAAGACAACCCATGACTCTAAACACAATCCAGGACTCATAACCATTGATGTGCATTAATTTGACTAAAATGTTGAATTAGAGGGAAACATCTGGTGAATCTGAGGAGAGAAACGCAATTGAAACATGAGTGATACCCATGAGCACAACACATATTCAGTAAATAAAGAAAGGGTGTGAAGTTGTTTTAACACAGACTCTGCCAGGTGATATTGCGGATGGCAAGATATGGCAAATATGTCCTTAAAACCCCCCCACATCCTCTTGTCGTCACGCCAACAAGAGGATAGCCCAAATGTCACCATCTGATGACAGAACCAAATGAAGTAGAAAATATGAGGGGATATGATGCATGTGTGTGTGATGACGTGTGTGTGTGTGTCTGTCTGTGTGTGTGTGTGCATGTGTGTCTCTCTCTCGCTCTCTCCCTTTCTCTCTCCCCCTCTATCTCACACACCTCTTTCAGCCTGGCTAAACCTCCCTCCTTTCCTTCTGATTTCCTCTCACTGTGTTTAAGGCTCAGGATTCATGGACCAGGAGGAGGGGGGAGGAAGATGCTGACCAAGCAGGTAATATGCAACACAGTCCTGGATGATAGATGGACATGTGTGTGTGTGTGACCGAGTTCCTGAGCATGGAGCCAGCCAGCCAGCCAGCCAGCCAGCCAGCCAGCCAGCCAGCCAGCCAGCCAGCCAGCCAGCAGCCAGCCAGCCAGCCAGCCAGCCAGCCACCAGCCAGCCAGCCAGCCAGCCAGCCAGCCAGCCAGCCAGCCAGCCAGCCAGCCAGCCAGCCAGCCAGCCAGCCAGCCAGCCAGCCAGCCAGCCAGCCAGCCAGCCAGCCAGCCAGCCAGCCAGCCAGCCAGCCAGCCAGCCAGCCAGCCAGCCAGCCAGCCAGCCACCAGCCAGCCAGCCAGCCACCAGCCAGCCAGCCAGCCAGCCAGCCAGCCAGCCAGCCAGCCAGCCAGCCAGCCAGCCAGCCAGCCAGCCAGCCAGCCAGCCAGCCAGCCAGCCAGCCAGCCAGCCAGCCAGCCATCCAGCCAGCCAGCCAGCCAGCCAGCCAGCCAGCCAGCCAGCCAGCCAGCCAGCCAGCCAGCCAGCCAGCCAGCCAGCACCAGCCAGCCAGCCAGCCAGCCAGCCAGCCAGCCAGCCAGCCAGCCAGCCAGCCATCCAGCCAGCCAGCCAGCCAGCCAGCCAGCCAGCCAGCCAGCCAGCCAGCCAGCCACCAGCCAGCCAGCCAGCCAGCCAGCCAGCCAGCAGCCAGCCAGCCAGCCAGCCAGCCAGCCAGCCAGCCAGCCAGCCAGCCAGCCAGCCAGCCAGCAGCCAGCCAGCCAGCCAGCCAGCCAGCCACCAGCCAGCCAGCCAGCCACCAGCCAGCCAGCCAGCCAGCCAGCCAGCCAGCCAGCCAGCCAGCCAGCCAGCCAGCCAGCCAGCCAGCCAGCCAGCCAGCCACCAGCCAGCCAGCCAGCCAGCCAGCAGCCAGCCAGCCAGCCAGCCAGCCAGCCAGCCAGCCAGCCAGCCAGCCAGCCAGCCAGCCAGCCAGCCAGCCAGCCAGCCATCCAGCCAGCCAGCCAGCCAGCAGCCAGCCAGCCAGCCAGCCAGCCAGCCAGCCAGCCAGCCAGCCAGCCAGCCAGCCAGCAGCCAGCCAGCCAGCCACCAGCCAGCCAGCCAGCCAGCCAGCCAGCCAGCCAGCCAGCCAGCCAGCCAGCCAGCCAGCCAGCCAGCCAGCCAGCCAGCCAGCCAGCCAGCCAGCCAGCCAGCCAGCCAGCCAGCCAGCCAGCCAGCCAGCCAGCCAGCCAGCCAGCCAGCCAGCCAGCCAGCCAGCCAGCCAGCCAGCCAGCCAGCCAGCCAGCCAGCCAGCCAGCCAGCCAGCCAGCCAGCCAGCCAGCCAGCCAGCCAGCCAGCCAGCCAGCCAGCCAGCAGCCAGCCAGCCAGCCAGCCAGCCAGCCGCCAGCCAGCCAGCCAGCCAGCCAGCCAGCCAGCCAGCCAGCCAGCCAGCCAGCCAGCCAGCCAGCCAGCCAGCCAGCCAGCCAGCCAGCCAGCCAGCCAGCCAGCCAGCCAGCCAGCCAGCCAGCCAGCCAGCCAGCCAGCCAGCCAGCCAGCCAGCCAGCCAGCCAGCCAGCCAGCCAGCCAGCCAGCCAGCCAGCCAGCCAGCCAGCCAGCCAGCCAGCAGCCAGCCAGCCAGCCAGCCAGCCAGCCATCCAGCCAGCCAGCCAGCCAGCCAGCCAGCCAGCCAGCCAGCCAGCCAGCCAGCCAGCCAGCCAGCCACACCACACACACACACGGGGTCAACAGGTGGTCGTGTAGGTGGATGTATTCGACACAGAGTCAGCAGCATCTGTCACCCCCCCCCCCCCACACACACACACAAACATGCATACACCCTTACAATGACCCCCCAACTCCCTCTGACCCCTCGCTCAGTGTGACACCCATCTAAGCGAGGTCCTGGAGTGGTCAAAGGTTGAACGACACAGTGAAGGACCTGTCATTTGTGCAACACCACATGGCCCCTGGAGTCCCTGTGTCCCTGTGTGTGTGTGTGTGTCCCTGTGTGTGTGTGCACACACACGCACACACACACATTGTGTGCGTGGGTTGTTGTTCACATCTCCATCCTTAAGTGAGTTTATTATCGCTGCAAAATTGCTTCCCTATAGCAGCAGTCATATCATTCACCGTATGTACTGTATTCTAATTAAAATACACCCTCCTTATTGTTCCACAGTATCCCTCCGTCTCTGTGCTGTGTATCTCTCTCTGAGCGCATGGACAGGATGAGGATCTGATTACAAGGCTTTGAGTGTCTTTCATCCCGAAGGGCTTTCACCACGATGGACATCGTCTCTGTTCTATAGTATTATTCGTCACCTCTTCTCCCGCTCTGTCACTTCCCCTCCTCTCTTCTCTTGTTCTACCGGTGACAATGAAGTAAGAACAATCGGATCAGCAGAGAGAGAGAGAGAGAGAGAGAGAGAGAGAGATGAAAATTAAATACAGTGTGAGTTAAAAAGGACAAATTAGAGAGAATGTCAGGGGGTGAGGAGGGACGGACAAGGGGAGGACAGAGAGAGGAAGGAAAGGAGAGAACAGGATCAAAGCAGCGAGGAGAAACAGTGACCAGAGGAGAATAGGAGGAGACAGAAGGAGCAAAGAGGGAAAGGGGGGGGGGAAAGGGAGGACATGTAAGAGAACCACATGGAGGACCCAGGAGACCGGAGCCAGAGCACAATGTGAGCAGCAGCCCAGGGGCCCTCTCCCACTAGACCGGTAGGGAGGGGGGGGGGGGGGGGGGGGGGGGTGGGGGGGTGGTATATTTAGTCTATTTTGATAATGAAGATCATAGAAGATGACACTTGGATGAGAGGGACGGGGGGGCGGGCGGGGGAGGGGGGCGCTCTGTGCCGGGAATAACAGCTAAGGGAATTATGAGCAACACACACAAACACACACATTAATGCAAACACACACACACACACACACCAGAGCAGAAGTACTAGATATGCACACACACACAATTATAGATAGCCCTCCCTACACACACTTCCTGGAACGTACACTGTGTGTGTGTGTGTGTGTGTGTGTGTGTGTGTGTGTGTGTGTGTGTGTGTCGGGTGATTAAGTTAGTAACGCCTCCTCCTCCTCCTCCTCCTCCTCCTCCTCCTCCTTTCTTGTCACGAGGTGGGGAGTGGGTTGGACCCCGAATGCAGACGCCGACCAGTGGAGTGATACGAACGGCTTTATTTGCACCAAACACACACACAGTCACAAGAGTGCATTGGGGAGACGATCCGCGGAGTACCGGCAGGCAGTTGACCGGCGAGTAGTCCGGGACAGGGGAAGGAGTCTGTACCGGGGGTATCGGGTGCGAAGTACTGGCAGGCGATGGGTACCAGACGGGAGAACTACGTGAATAGTAGAGTAACGACCTCACACTGGGGTAAAGGAAAGACAACGTATATATACCCCAGGTGAGGTGATAAACAAATTAGGCGGGGAGATTGTGTCCAGGTGTGTGTGTGTGGCCAGCGCACGTGGCTTGGCCACACCCCCTGCCAACCAACGTGATTGTTTGTTGACAGGAGCGTGTATGCACTGCCAGCGCACGTGGCTAGGCCACGCCCCCTGCCAACCACCGTAGCCGTGACATTTCTCTTGGCATTATTCTCTCAGCAGTCCTCTTTCCAAGCACACAACGGCTGGGTGTTACTTCATGACAACCCTTCCGGAAAAAGCCAGGGTTTCATCAGAGAGGTGTATTATTCTCCAAGTGAGCTGAACACACAGGCAGAATGGGGCACCAACTGCATCAGAGTTTTTTGATCGAAAATTGCCAAGTGCTGCCATCTTCATCATTCAAGATTCAAGATTTGTATTTTCCATATGCAACAATGCCTGTGGATAAAAACTGTCCTTGAACCTGGTAGTCCATGTACGGATGCTGCAGAACCAGAAACCGGACCGGGGAGAAGAGATGGTGACAAGGGTGGTTGCGGTCCTTTGTGAAGGAGATGGCGTTCTACCGACATCGGGTTCTAAAGATCTCTTAAATGACGCGTCTGGACGCTCTCTACAGTGCCACAGTTCAATAGCCACTGTTTGCCTCAGGTCTCAGGGCGGCCAGATAGCTTTGTCTGTTTGGACTTGGCTTGGGAACTGTAAGGTCGCCGATTCAAGTCCCTCAAAACACTTGGGAACTGCCAAGGTGGCCTTTGAGCAAGGCACCAGACCCCTACACACTGCTCCCCGGGCGCTGTATATTTAAAATAGCTGCCCACTGCTCCTAATACTAGGATGGGTTAAATTCAGAGAAACACATTTCACTGTGTGTGTACATGTATGTGACCAATGAAGAGGACTCAATCCTCTAGATTTCTGTAGACCTAGGAAACGGAAGCAGCTGACGATTTAGCTGACGTCTGCAGTCCATCCAGCCATATAAATGTTAAGTGTCATTGATATGGCAGCTGCAAAATTAATCCATTTATCTTTCCTAGCCACAGGATTTGGCCTTTACAGCCTCCCCCCCCTTACACATATATATAGCTCTTTTTCTGACATATTGCATTTTATATATTGCATTTTTATATATTTAACTTACAGTTAACGGTTAACTGTGAAGTGACAATAAATTTGAATTGACTTGACACACACACACTACCAGTATATATACTACCAGTCATAAGAGTAACACAACGTTACAGTTAAAGATACTACCAGTTAACAGAATAACACAACGTTACAGTTAAAGATACTACCAGTTAACAGAATAACACAACGTTACAGTTAAAGATACTACCAGTCAACAGAATAACACAACGTTACAGTTAAAGATACTACCAGTTAACAGAATAACACAACGTTACAGTTAAAGATACTACCAGTTAAGAATAACACAACCTTCGAGTTAACCTGCGTAAGTAAAGCCTGTTTATAGATGGAGAACTGCCAAAAAAATCTGAAAATATCGGAAAACCGACACAATGGGTTTGGTGTGCAAGGGGTCGAAAACCCTACTTTTTATATAATCCACAAGACAAAAACAATTAAAAAACAGCTTTAATTAGGTTTTATCATCATGGTATTATCCTGATCCAGTCCAAGGGGCCGATGGGAAAACTCAAATATGAACCCAGGCTGTTTAGAGAGGGAGGGAGAGGGACAGAGAGAGAGAGAGAGAGAGAGACAGAGACAGAGAGAGAGACAGAGACAGAGACAGAGACAGAGACAGAGACAGAGAGACAGAGACAGAGAGAGAGAGACAGAGAGAGAGAGAGAGGCTCCATAAATACACACCAAAATAGAGCATTATCACGTAGGGGGTACAGGGTAGGAGGGGGGAGGGGGGGAGGGGAAACACTGAGGAACAACTGTCAATAGGCAGGGAGATAAAGCCGGCGATAACCAGAGGTAGAGTAGGCTAAGAAATAGATACACGCTTCAAAGAGCAATGAGAGAGAGCGAGAGAGAGAGCGAGAGCGAGGCAGGAGTGGACCCGCCCCCACCCGCCCCCACCCCACTACAGTGTTACATTTGTGCCATTTGAGTGGGCTGTAAATGCACTGGTGGTTTCTGTGTCTCCTCCTCCTCCGTCAGGTAGATTGCTCCATCAATCCCCCCCACCTCCTCCTCCTTCTCCTCCGTCAGGTAGATTGCTCCATCAATCCCCCCCACCCCCTCCTCCGTCAGGTAGATTGCTCCATCAATCCCCCCACCCCCTCCTCCGTCAGGTAGATTGCTCCATCAATCCCCCCACCCCCTCCTCCTTCGTCAGGTAGATTGCTCCATCAATCCCCCCCACCCCCTCCTCCTTCGTCAGGTAGATTGCTCCATCAATCCCCCCCACCCCCTCCTCCTTCGTCAGGTAGATTGCTCCATCAATCCCCCCCACCCCTCCTCCTTCGTCAGGTAGATTGCTCCATCAATCCCCCCACCCCCTCCTCCTTCGTCAGGTAGATTGCTCCATCAATCCCCCCCACCCCCTCCTTCGTCAGGTAGATTGCTCCATCAATCCCCCCCACCCCCTCCTCCTTCGTCAGGTAGATTGCTCCATCAATCCCCCCCACCCCCTCCTCCGTCAGGTAGATTGCTCCATCAATCCCCCCCACCCCCTCCTCCGTCAGGTAGATTGCTCCATCATCCCCCCACCCCCTCTCCGTCAGGTAGATTGCTCCATCAATCCCGCCCCACCGCCGCTTTAACTTCACTGCGCCGCCATTTAGCACAGAGGAGCATCTGGGAATCTGTTTTATTCATAGATTGCTCCATCAATCCCCCCCACCTCCTCCTCCTTCTCCTCCGTCAGGTAGATTGCTCCATCAATCCCCCCCACCCCCTCCTCCGTCAGGTAGATTGCTCCATCAATCCCCCCCACCCCCTCCTCCGTCAGGTAGATTGCTCCATCAATCCCCCCCACCCCCTCCTCCTTCGTCAGGTAGATTGCTCCATCAATCCCCCCCACCCCCTCCTCCTTCGTCAGGTAGATTGCTCCATCAATCCCCCCCACCCCCTCCTCCTTCGTCAGGTAGATTGCTCCATCAATCCCCCCCACCCCCTCCTCCTTCGTCAGGTAGATTGCTCCATCAATCCCCCCCACCCCCTCCTCCTCATCAGGTAGATTGCTCCATCCCCCCACCCCTCCTCCTCAGGTGCTCCATCATCCCCCCCCCCCTCCTCCGTCAGGTAGATTGCTCCATCAATCCCCCCCACCCCTCCTCCTCAGTAGATTGCTCCATCAATCCCCCCACCCCCTCCTCCTTCGTCAGGTAGATTGCTCCATCAATCCCCCCCACCCCCTCCTCCGTCAGGTAGATTGCTCCATCAATCCCCCCCACCCCCTCCTCCGTCAGGTAGATTGCTCCATCAATCCCGCCCCACCGCCGCTTTAACTTCACTGCGCCGCCATTTAGCACAGAGGAGCATCTGGGAATCTGTTTTATTCATTTGTCTGTTTATTTGTCAAAAGAAAAAAAGAAAAAAAACTAGAAAAAAATATATAAATGCCACCCAAAATTGCCGTCAAAATGACTATGATTATGTCTGACTTGTAAATTACACCGTGGCTCTGGAGTGCGTCTGAATGGACGTAGCGCTGCTGCTGCTTAAAGGGCCGCCATCACCACACCGCTAACCAGGGAGCACAAAGGACGGCAACGCCGCTGGAAAAGGTCAAAATGATGAAGGCTTAACATCTCTCTCTCTCTCTCTCTCTCTCTCTCTCTCTCTCTCTCTCTCTCTCTCTCTCTCTCTCTCTCTCTCTCTCTCTCTCTCTCTCTCTCTCTCTCTCTCTCTCCTCTCTCTCTCTCTCTCTCTCTCTCTCTCTCTCTCCTCTCTCTCTCTCTCTCTCTCTCTCTCTCTCTCTCTCTCTCTGGAATAGAAGGGAGGTGAAAGGTCAGTCCCGTTGGACTCACAGTCTATGAGAGAGCACCACGCCTCCCCCCCCTCCCCCCCACACACACACACACGTTCTATACGCACGCTAAGACAAAAAAAAAAAAAACTGCCAATAACAAAAAATGAAAAAAGGAGAAGGAGAAGCAATGGGTTCTGGGGACCATCATCAGGTTCACTCCCCGTCCCTCCTTCTGTTCACCTCTCTCTCTCACTCTCTCTCTCTCTCTCTCTCTCTCTCTCTCTCTCTCTCTCTCTCTCTCTCTCTCTCTCTCTCTCCTCTCTCTCTCTCTCTCTCTCCTCTCTCTCTCTCTCTCTCTCTCTCTTCTCTCTCTCTCTCTCTCTCTCTCTCTCTCTCTCTCCTCTCTCTCTCTCTCTCTCTCTCTCTCCTCTCTCTCTCTCTCTCTCTCTCTCTGGACCATCATTAGGTTCACTCCCCGTCCCTCCGTCTGCTCACCTTTCTCTCTCCACAGCAGAGACTCACAATTAAGTAGAGTTGGGATGTGGAAACAGGAGGGGGAGAGGGGGAGGGGGGTTGGAGTGTGAAATGAAATCCAATTAGGAAGATGATGAACCACATGGGTTCCCCCGGTGGAGCCCCTCCCCAGGTTTACCCCCCCCCTTTGCTCCCCATCCCTCCTGCAAGAGAATACAAGAGCAGCAAAACAACAGCACCAGATTGAAATGGCAGGCCTTCGAACAAAGCCTATCCAGGAGTCGATCGGTAGCCCCTGATTTCATAATCTGAGTTATGAGTGATAACAGCATTTAGGGGGGGGGGGGGGTGGGTGGGGACAGACATGTGCTCCCTTAAATTAATTGGCAATTAAAATTAGTGCCAAGACCCCTCAGAAGACACCACAGCCATCCAGTCACAGTAAGCACACGCATGGTGTCAATAACACCAGAAGGGACACATGGACACACACACACACACAAAAAACAATCAGAGTGCACACACAGTTTCACTCCTGGACCGGGAGTGGTCATTTAGAGAGAGAGAGAGGGATGATAAATATAGAAACACCTCAAGCCAGCTCTCGAAGACAGACTGGCACATAGATTCAAGAGAAGTTGCATCACTGCATCACCGCATGACAGTAACTGCACTGTTCTAGACTGTACTGCACTGTATTCATGATGATGCTGCGTATGTGTGTGTGTTACACCGGGCTGGCAGTCTAGCTCAGGAGGTAGAGCGGTCGCCTCACAACCGGAAGGTTGCTGGTTCGATCCCTGGCTCCTCCTAGCAAAAACTGTGGAGGTGTCCTTGAGGAAGACCCTAACCCTAACTGCTCCCCGGGCGCTGTATGAATAGCTGCCCACTGCTCCTAATACTAGGATGGGTTAAATGCAGAGAACACGTTTCACTGTATGTCTTCATGTATGTGACCAATAAAGAGGATTCAATCCTCACAATGTGTGTGTGTGTGTGTGTGTGTGTGTGTGTGTGTGTGTGTGTGTGTGTGTGTGTGTGTGTGTGTGGTGTGTGTGTGTGTGTGTGTGTGTGTGTGTGTGTGTGTGTGTGTGTGTGTGTGTGTGTGTGTGTGTGTGTGTGTGTGTGTGTGTTACGAACCAAACTTTTGGTCACACCCCGGACCGAGTAACACAGACTGGAATTCAGGGCTTACGTTGAAAGCAGACGTTTTATTTCGTAGACGCTGCCTTGTACATGGCGGGACGGTTATTAAATCAACGAAAGGAAAGATAATAAAACAGAAAGAAAACCCTAACTAACCCTAACTCTGGGGGACCCAAATTGTCCTACCCAGAATATAAAAGGGGATGTGAATTAGTCGGGACCTATACCTACTCTGCTCTAACCTAACCTAAAAACGTGAAAACAACCATCTCCAACCAACAACGTATAAAGTAAGGTGAAAAGCAATAATGTTCCCACATGGGAAAGAACGGTGCGGGACCGCAAATTACTAATGCAAAACAAACTTGTTCACACATGAACGATCGGTGCCGGCGTGGCACCGCGTGACTTCCTTGTATCACGACAGGGAAACAACCAGTATGCGTGCGGGACCAGGAAACGAATCCCCTGCAGTCTGGGCTGGGCGGTCTTTATAGGCGACGTCACGCCGCGGCGGGAACAACCAGCCTATAGGAAAAACGCATGCAGAACAGCGCAGCTGTGCAAATATCATACTTGTCCTTATAGGAACGTAACACCCCCACCCTTAAGAAAATAAATTGGGGGTTATAGTTTGTAAAATCAAGGTGAATATTTACAAAAATACAAATATACACAAATGTACATAATGTGAACGAAAAACAACGAACTATGCGTTCGGCAATGTCGCAACACGCGACTGAGCGATAGAAAATAAAAATAAAAATGGTTAACATGTGTACGTTTTTTTCAAAACACACATTAACAAACAATTTATTTACACCCATGCAGACGCTAAACCCTAGACAGGGCATCTGCCACCACATTATCGCGCCCTCTAATGTGTCTAATCTCGAGGTTGTGCCCCTGCAGAATCAAACTCCACCGCATTAAACGCTGATTGTTGTTGCGCATGCGGTCGAGGAAGACAAGAGGGTTGTGGTCAGTGAAGACCAGCACAGGACGTACAGCACCCCCAACATATACCTCGAAATGTTGGACGGCCAACACGAGCGCAAGGGCTTCCTTCTCTATCGTAGAGTAAGCACGCTGGTGTAAATTAAACTTTCGCGAAAAGAAACACACGGGATGTTCAAACCCTTCCTCGTCCTGCTGCATGAGAACAGCTCCTGCTCCCAAATCACTGGCATCGACAGCGATAGAAAAAGGCAAATTAAAGTTAGGAGCGGAAAGAACGGGCGCAGTGGTCAACAAAGCCTTAACAGACTCGAAGGCGCCTTGACTCCGTGGAGTCCACTTGAAAACCACCTTCGAGCTGAGCAAGTCAGTGAGGGGAGAGGCAACTGCAGAAAAGTTCTTACAGAAAGAACGATAATAGCCTACCATGCCGAGAAAACGGCGCAGTTCACGACGAGTGGTAGGAGGAGGGTAGTCCAGGATGGCCTCGACCTTTGACTGGACAGGGCGCACTTGCCCGCGACCCACGACTTTCCCCAGATAGGTAACCGTAGCCTGACCGAACTCGCATTTAGCGAGGTTGACCGTTAGGTTCGCGTCAGAGAGCCTGCGGAACACAGTGGAAAGGTGTGCGAGATGTGAAGGCCAGGTGGGGCTGTAAATCAGCAGGTCGTCTAAATAGGCCTCACAGTTGGGTACGCCATCGAGGACACCGTTGATGAGCCTCTGGAATGTTGCCGGGGCATTGCGGAGTCCGAAGGGCATTACTGTGTACTGAAGGAAGCTGTCTGGCGTCACAAAAGCTGAGATTTCCTTAGCACGGGGTGACAAGGGAATCTGCCAGTAGCCTTTAAGTAAATCAATTTTACTTACAAACACAGCAGAGCCAAGGCGGTCAACACAATCATCAATGCGGGGCAACGGGAAACTATCGGGTTTTGTAACGGCATTTACCTTTCGGAAATCGGTACAAAGCCGCACTGAGCCATCGCTCTTGGGCACCAGCAAGCACGGCGAGCTCCATGGGCTACAACTTGCTTCGGCAATGCCGTGATCCTTCATGAACTTCACCTCGCCCTGCAACAAAACCCTTTTTTGAGGATTAGTGCGATAGGGATGCTGCTTAATTGGGTCAGAAGAACCAACATCGATGTCATGTACCGCCGCCGTTGTCTGGCGTGGCACATCGGGAAACAGATCCTTATTTTCGTTAAACAGAGAAATTAAATCGTCACGTTGTGATTCACTCAAACCAACAAAAAATGAATTAAGGTCATTGAGGACCTGAGAATTCTTCATTCTCCCTACAACAACTTCCACCGACGGAACGCGACCCTCGTCTTCCCACGGGGAAGCGACCGCGAGCGACGCAACGACTTCAGCACCACGAGGAGTAGACAGCGCCACTGTCCCCCCGCGATCGTCGCCACTGATCTCAGCGCAGCGCGGAGATTCTAATTTGGGAGCTGCTGAGCTTTCCTCACGACCATGGTACGACTTTAAACGATTTACATGACATAAAGTCGTCTTTCTCCTGCGATCAGGAGTAGAGAGTACGTAGTTGAGATCACCTACACGTCGTTCGATACGATAAGGACCGCTGTAGCGGGCCTGCAGAGCAGAGCCCATCAAAGGTATTAACACAAGCACCTCATCACCAGGTTGGAAAGTACGAGAGACCGACTTCTCATCATATCTCCTCTTCATTCGCTGTTGACAGGCGCCCAGATTTGCTCTGGCCAACTGGCAAGCACGACCGAGCCGGGAGCGCATTTTCGAAACGTAGTCAGAGAGACCTCGTACGTTTTCGTCTCCGACAGCCACGACTCTTTTAGCAACTTCAGCGGCCCGCAAACAGTGTGTCCGAAAACAAGCTCTGCAGGACTAAACCCCAGACTCTCCTGCACTACCTCTCGCACGGCAAAAAGAGCGAGCGGTACCCCCTCATCCCAATCACGCTCGAACTCGAGGCAGAACGTCTTTAATATATTCTTGAGCGTTAGGTGGAATCTCTCGAGTGCGCCTTGGCTTTGGGGGTGATAGGCCCTGGATTTTACGTGTTTGACGGAGAGCTGTCGCATAGCCTCAGCAAACACATGGGACATGAAGTTAGTGCCACGGTCCGTCTGGACGGTCTTCGGGAGACCGAAGAGGGAAAAAAACCACAGCAGGGCCTGGATGATGACAGGAGCTGTGATTCTACGCAGTGGAATTGCCTCGGGAAAATGGGTAAGACTACACATGATGGTCAGCAACCACTGGTTACCAGATTTTGTTTTAGGCAACTGGCCGACACAGTCCAGAATTATGTGCTCGAAAGGCTCCGACGCAACAGGGATTGGTTGCAACGGCGCAGGTGGAATGACCTGATTAGGTTTACCTGTGATTTGGCACGGATGACATGTTTTACAATACCGAACTACGTCTCGTTTAAGACCTGGCCAGAAGAAATGGCGTAAAATTCGGTCAGTTGTTTTATTTACGCCGAGATGACCCGCAAAGTGATGGTCATGAGCGAGACTCAGAACTTCATCACGGAAGGACGCAGGGATAACGATCTGATACCGAACTCTCCACTCATCTTGCGCTGAGGCCGTAAGAGGCCTCCACTTGCGCATTAAGACTCCATCTCTCAGGAAATAGCCATGAGGCGACTGCTCAATGTCCTCCTCGGACATAATTTCAGAAAAGAGCGTCGCCAGAGAAGGGTCATTTTTCTGTTCCTTGCTAAGCAGATCTCGGTCCACAGACAGTTTAGGAACAGCAGCATGGGACGACAGTGACTCAGCAGTCTGAGGGACAACACTATCGTGAATGAGTGAGGGACGAGCCACAAAGGAATCGCTAAGATCGATGATCGCATCGCGTTGCTCCTGAATAGAAGTCGCTTTAACGTCTCTCGCCATGGCACGCGTAACGACGCTAGATGCGAAAACCTCAGGGAAATTAACGGAAAGGTCATCACTTGTTAATGTTTTCGAGGACACATGAGACACGATAGGGCCAGGTAAAACTTTGCCACCACAGACATCGTTACCAAGTAGCATGGCTACATTTGCGATAGGCAGAGAGGGACGTATACCCACGGTAACAGTGCCAGTAACCAAGTCCGATTGGAGGGAAATCTCATGCAGAGGGACATTAACGAAACCCATTTCAAAACCACGCACAAGAACGCTGCAGCCGGTAGACGTCTTGTCGCAGAAAGGCAACACATTCTCTAGTATGAAGCTTTGTGAAGCCCCAGTATCACGCAAGATTTTAATCGGTACGCGCACACTAGGGTCACCGGGTAGGGACACAAAACCGTCCATTATGAAAGGCGCAAAACAGGGATTTCCACCATCGGTGTCTTCCTGAGGAAGAGGCGGTTTCGCTACACACAATCCGACCTCTGTGTTAAACGAAGCTGCCCTGTTCTTGTTCCTCAACTTAAAACACTCCGAAACAACGTGACCCCGCTTTTTACAATAACCGCAGGTCGGGCTGGTAGCTTTAAATACCGACGCGCGAGGTGAAAAGTGGGAAGAATCAGGCACGGCTTGTTTCGTAGTCCTAAAAACAGTTGGATGGCTGGAAATGTTTGGTGGGGGTTTAGAAACAGAGGGGACACGCTTGTGCGTAAGCACATACTCGTCAGCGAGCACCGCTGCACCAGCCGGCGTAACCTCCTTATGCTCACTAATGTGAGTTGCGACTGATGTTGGCAGACAATTCTTAAAGTCCTCCATAATGATCAAATCCCGAAGGGCTTGGAAGGTTGTCACTTCCTGCGAGTTCAACCAGCGATCGCAGAGCATTTCCTTCTCTCGAACGAACTCTACGTACGAGAGGGCCTCCGGTTTTTGATAGCCGCGGAACTTCTGCCGATACGCCTCTGGCACCAGGGAATACATACGCAGAACAGCCTGCTTGACCTTCTCATAGTCCGCTGCATCTTCAAGAGGCAGCGCAGAGTAAGCCTCCTGCGCCTTCCCTTTTAAAACGCACTGGAGCGTCATGGTCCAAACCTCCCTAGGCCATTTCAGGGTCGTAGCTACCCGCTCGAAATGCGCGAAGAATTTGTCAACCTCATCCTCACGAAAAGGTGGAACGACACGGATATTACGGGTAACGTCGGATTGTCCCGACTTAAAGTGGATATCAGCCTCACGAGCCTTGAGATCCATTTCTTTAAGCCGTAACGCTTGATTAAATTCGAGTTCCTTCAAACGTAACTCGTGCTCTCTATCCCTAATATGTTTCTCTCGCTCCCACTCAAGTTCCCTTTCCCTCGACTGCAGACGTTTTAACTCCAGTGAAACTTCACTAGGGGAAAGAGGCTGAACGTTACCTCGTGTAGGTGATGTAGGTTCGTCCACAGGCACTTTCCCAAACACTCCACGGTCCCGCAGGTGATTGATGAGCCCCTCTTGGAGCTCAGCCTTGGAAGGGCTACCACTCACCTGAAGTTTGTAGTGGCCAGCAACCGTAACAAGGTCATCACGCGTAATCAAAAATAGAGCCTCCTCCGTAGGAGCAAGGGTAAACGCGTGTAAATCAAACATAACTGCGAGGAAAAAAACCCGATCGCTAACAGGCAAAACTTAATGTGTGAAAAGCCCAGAACTACAGCATAGTTCAAACAAAGGGTGACCACAGCAAACTAAATGTGCACAATGCACAGTGCGACCACCACAAAAAAAAGATTTTCACTCCAGGAAAAATCTTTCAAAACTCACTAATGGTTCAAAGACCGGCTACGAGCCCCCATTATGTTACGAACCAAACTTTTGGTCACACCCCGGACCGAGTAACACAGACTGGAATTCAGGGCTTACGTTGAAAGCAGACGTTTTATTTCGTAGACGCTGCCTTGTACATGGTGGGACGGTTATTAAATCAACGAAAGGAAAGATAATAAAACAGAAAGAAAACCCTAACTAACCCTAACTCTGGGGGACCCAAATTGTCCTACCCAGAAAATAAAAGGGGATGTGAATTAGTCGGGACCTATACCTACTCTGCTCTAACCTAACCTAAAAACGTGAAAACAACCATCTCCAACCAACAACGTATAAAGTAAGGTGAAAAGCAATAATGTTCCCACATGGGAAAGAACGGTGCAGGACCGCAAATTACTAATGCAAAAGAAACTTGTTCACACATGAACGATCGGTGCCGGCGTGGCACCGCGTGACTTCCTTGTATCACGACAGGGAAACAACCAGTATGCGTGCGGGACCAGGAAACGAATCCCCCCTGCAGTCTGGGCTGGGCGGTCTTTATAGGCGACGTCACGCCGCGGCGGGAACAACCAGCCTATAGGAAAAAACGCATGCAGAACAGCGCAGCTGCGCAAAATATCATACTTGTCCTTATAGGAACGTAACAGTGTGTGTGTGTGTGTACGCATAATATCTATGTTCTCTGTGGTTATATATATGTGTGACGTGTGGGAGTGGGTTACCTGGCAGCTCCTGGGTCACGTGACAGGCCAATGACAGGTAGTTGGTGCCGCCCTGTACTTTCATGTTCTGGGTATTTAAATGACTCACCGGCTAACGCAGGTTGAACTGATTGCCTCGAGGTTTGTGGTTGCCGACGGTGAAAGACGTAATCGGCGATAGAGCAAGAGGGACGGACTTGCAACAAATGCGTCCAGTGTTGTAACTGGAGTTTTAACGAGGCATCTCTTACAATCACTGTTTTTCCCATACTAAATGGTTACTGTGACGACGCATACCGCTTACATCACTATTTAGACGGGACATTATTCTGTGTGCTTTGTGCTGTGTGTGTCTTATGTGTGCATTATTTGCGCGTGCTTTACACGTGTCTTTTGTTGAGTGCCCTCTTAGACGTGTGGTGCTCATCTTTCATTTATTAGTTGTGTCTTGTGTGGTTATTTTGAACGTGTTCAGTCCATGTGATTATGGGTGTGTGGTCTGTCCCCTCTGTGCTGGGCCATGCCCATGTGTTTAATAGAACCCCGTGAGATTAAAGCCATTTATTTTTGGTATACAGTCTTTTCCTCTCACTCATTCATTTGAACACCTTCTAGTGGGGAAACATTGGCTATATATATGATATCCTCACAAGCTCATATTAAGGGTTTTAGTCCTCCTACACAGGAGGTGGCGCTGTATCAATAAAGTAAGCCCTGGGCTTGTGTCGGTCACATGTAAAAAAATAAGCAAATATATAGTTGCTTCCTCCACTCAGACTCAGGAGACTCAGGCTGTAAGGGACTTGGAGGAGAGGAGGGAGGGATGGAGAGGAGGGAGAGGGAGGAGAGAGGGAGTGGAGGGAGGAGAGAGGGAGAGGAGGAGAGAGAGAGGGGAGGGAGGGAAAGGGAGGGATGGATGGAGAGGAGGGAGAGGGGAGAGGGGAGAGGGAGGAGGGAGAGGAGGAGGAGAGAGGGAAGGGAGGAGACAGGGAAGGGAGGGAGGGAGGGATGAGAGGAAGGAAGGAGGGAGGAGAGAGGTAAGGGAGGAGAGAGGGAGGGAGGGAAGGATGGAGAGGAGGGAGAAAGGGGAGGAATAGGGGGAGGAGAGAGGGAGGGGAGAAAGGGAGGGGAGGAGAGAGGGAGGGAAGAGAGTGAGGGGAGGGAGGGGGGATGAAGAGAAGGGAGAGAGGGAGGAGAAAGGGGAGGGAGAAGAGAATGAGGGGAGGGAGGGAGGGGATGAGATTGGCAGGGAGGGATGGAGAGGAGGGAGAGGGGAAGGAGAGAAGGTAGGGAGGAGAGAGAGAGAGAGAGAGAGAGAGAGAGAGAGAGAGAGTAAAGAGGGAGGGGAGGGAGGGCATGATAGAGTGGAGGGAGGAGAGAGGGGAGGGAGGGATGGAGAGGAGGGAAATGGGGGTGAGAGGGGAGGGAGAGGGGAGGGAGAAGAGACGGCATGGGAGGGAGGTAAGGAGGAAAAGAGAGAGGGAGGGAGGGAGGAGGGGAGGGATTTAGAAGAAGAGCAAGACAAGAAGAAAAAAAGACTGAACCCATCCAGTAGCCAGTAATTACCGGTTTTTAGCTGGTCAAATTGATTTTAAAAACGGTAAATTCAAAACCTGCCGGTCAAAATGTCCGGTATTAATGCTCATACAAAGCTCAGATAACGATAGGCTATCCCCCATGAAGTGAGTGAATCAGCTGCCGCACCTCTCACTGATGTCAAGCGCGCCCAACAAGTTGCAGTGGAGTGATGACAGCGCTCCACGTCTATGGGGGTTTCACTTTTGCGACAGCTTGCAAAGTACAAAGTGATTTCTGAGTTCAGCGAGCTGTACCCTGACTGGGCTACACTGGCTCAAAGTGCCTGTGTTCTGCCCGTGTCGAGCGATCAGCAGAGAGGGGCTTCTCCCTGCAGAATGGTGTGAAGACATCACTGCAGAGTCGTCTAGGAGGAGAGAGTGGCGCTGCTTATGCGTATTGCAAGCTGCAAAGACACCTCGGACACGTTTAATTTCAGCTCGGCAGCAGAGGACTTTGCCGCAATGAAAATAAGGAGAAAGTAAAAAGTTACCTTGTAACCTACAAGGTAAATGTGATGCCATGTAGCATTTTGTTAAAACGGGCTACAGATGTTACAGGTGTTTCGTAATAGCCTACATTTTAGCGGAGCGTTTGCTCAATCGCTCCTGTTCGTTTTGCTTAATCGTTTCTGTTGTTCATTAAATGGTCGAACTGATTTGAGGTTGTTGTCATTCTTTTGTCAACCTAGGTGTAAATTATAGTTGCGTTTGTGACATAGACTGAGAAACATGACCGGTAAGTTTCGAATTTGTCCGGTAAAATAAATTCTTTCCGGACATTTGACTGGCAAGAAAAAATCCTAGCGAAACCCTGATATGTATATGTCACACCCGGTCTCACACACACACACACACACACACACACACACACACACCACACACACACACACACACACACACACACACACACACACACACACACACACACACACACACACACACACACACACACACACACACACACACACACACACACACACACACACACACACACACACACACACACACACACACACACACACACACACACACACACACACACACACACACACACACACACACACACACACACACACACACACACACACACACACACACACATCTAGAAGGTTGAAAACACGCAGGTCTGGGCCATATGGAAGCGTTTATTATCACATTAATGATGGTGAATTGGACATAATGATAAATATCAATATTAATATGAAGTATGTGGAGATTTGTAGTGTAGTAATGGACTACATTTACATTTACATTTACATTTAGGGCATTTGGCAGACGCTTTTATCCAAAGCGACTTACAAGGTGTACATTAGTTGAAGCAGAACTAAAACTAGTTAATTTTCCTCACTGACGTATAAACACTCATATTTGATCATTTCAAGGACATATCTTATTGTTGTTATCCACTGAAACTGGGTATCACCATGAATCAATATCTTCATACAACACAAGGATAATATTGAATTATTCACCCACGCAGTTGACATGTTGAAGACGTGCATAGAGCTGGAGATAACTGCTAAAAGGTGAATGAACAAACCAAAGAGGAGGCTAAACGACACACAGACGCATTGCATACATATATTTATATATATATACATACATACATACATATATATATATATGATTGTATCATCACACCGAGCTCTGTTGCTGGAAGCTTCCTCATCACAGAAGGCCTCTTTGAATAGACCTCCTACAGAAGAGTATGTGGCATTGTTTACGACACAAAATAAGCACAAACACATTTAGAAAAATGTTATATTTGATGCTGGCTTTAGTGTATTTCAGGCAGTGTGTGTTTACGTGTGTGTGTGCGTGTATTTATAAGTGTGTGTGTGAGTGTGTGTGTGTTTACAAGTGTGTGTGTGTGTGTGTTAACAAGTGTGTGTGTGAGTGTGTGTGTGTGTTTACAAGTGTGTGTGTGTGCGTGTTAACAAGTGTGTGTACGTGTGTGTGTGTGTGTGTTTACAAGTGTGTGTGTGTATTTACAAGTGTGTGTGTGTGTGTGTGTGTTTGTGTTTACAAGTGTGTGTGTGTGTGTGTTAACAAGTGTGTGTGTGAGTGTGTGTGTGTTTACAAGTGTGTGTGTGTGTGTGTGTGTGTTAACAAGTGTGTGTGTGAGTGTGTGTGTGTTTACAAGTGTGTGTGTGTGTGTGTTAACAAGTGTGTGTACGTGTGTGTGTTTGTGTGTTTACAAGTGTGTGTGTGTGTATTTACAAGTGTGTGTGTGTGTGTGTTTGTGTTTACACGAACACAAGTGTGTGTGTGTGTTCCAGGGCACCGAGTGATGGGAGTTTCTTATGTCTTCGGAGTTCCACTGCGGAGGAAGAACAGTGGAAACGCAGCTTGGGAGGAGAAATCAACACCAAAGGGGAAATAAAAGATGGAAGAGGAAGCAAGCACCTTTGTTGTCTCTGGTGCACGAGGAGCCAGGAACTCACACATCCGACAGGTTGTTGGAACGACAACAGAACAGGAGACGGCAAAAGCATTGGTGTTCGGAACACATGACATAATTCAGTCGTTCCATTTCTGGTTTGTCCCTCTGATCAAAATCAAATGGTCATTTCTGTCGTGCGCTGGAGCACGACGAACAACGGACGAGGTCGGAAATAAACGAATGAGAGAAACTAACGGGAACACTTTGTCGCTTCCCCTCTTGAACCTCCCAGTTGGCCGAGTTTGTAGTTAGAAAGACCTCAGAGCTCTCTCTCTCGGGGTGGCGGGGTTTTTTGACGAGGCATCATTATTGCTAGGGACGGTGTGTGTGTGAGTGAGTGAGTGAGAGAGTTTAATATATATTATGCAGTGATTAGCCCAATTTTGACAGCTGTGTTTGCCAGGTACTCAAGTGGCCTGGCTACCAGAATCACCATCCAGTGTAATTGATTAGCAAGAGCACAAGACCTGTCCTGGCATGTTAGCTTATCATGAGCACATGGTGACGCCAGTTAGCGCAGTGTGGGCTACGGCCAATAGGGACGTGGTGGCACCGGTGCTCTTTAGGAACCACAGTTAGTGCTTAGCTGTGTTGTATTATTATTTTTTTGTCATCAAATATTTACATTGTGCTTCGTCAACATTTTTGTATAGGGGCTACCATGATGACGACACGCATTTATATTTCCGTATGCTTAATTGAAAACATGGTCGGAAAAAAAAGATCAAAAAAGCTATTAAAAAACCCAACATGAATTATGTACAGAAGACATCAATCGAATTGACAATGGAAAATAAAATTGGTGTGTTGGTCTTGCCTTCATAGTGTAGAGCCATGTCACCGCCGGAGAGAAGCTTGGTTGCCTGTTTACTCAAAAGGACCAAATAAATAAGTCATTGAACGCTAAATCAGACCTAATTTGACACAGATGTTTAACTCCTGGAAGCAACATCGGCACAATGTGAAAGATGGATTATTTAAAGCACTGATTACTAATTACATTGATCAAACCAGAGCCCAGTCAAACTAGTAGCCCGGTGGGTCCCCGTCTCGTCTCGTCTCGTCTCCACTCCACTCCACTCCACTCCACTCCCTTCTCCTCTCCTCTCCTCTCCTCTCCTTTCCTCTCCTCTCCACGCTACGCTCTTTTCGAAGCGCATGTCAGGCTCCATCTGCGTCCGGCCTAGGCATGCTTGCTCACTATCTTCCAAAGCTAGCGTCGCCTTGAATGAACTCTGCCAGCCGATTCTGGTGTCATAGTACAGAGGATCCCAGTGGTTCTGAAGTTATTCTCCAAACGAGGTGGGAAGGTCCAGTGAAATGCTGGATTAATTGCAGTACGACTAATCCATCCTCATCCAGAGACATGGAACCAAAAGTAAAATAAAGTTCAGAGAATGACCCTCTTTAACTCTCTCAGTAGACATAACCACCAGATTTTTATTTTGTTTCATCTGAGGGTTCTAGGGTCTTCTCTGAATACCTTGAAGGCCCTGACGGTTGACCACTGGCGTAGTTTTGTATTGCATAGTATAGAATTGTTGTGGGGCAGTAGTTGCTCAGTCTGTTGGGACTTTAATGGCACTACCAAGTGGCCAGCTGAGTAGCCGCTATGGAGTCTGTTAAGACTTGGACTAAACTGACATCCCCTCTGAGTGAGTATTTAGCACACTGGTAAACCAGACTCCCATGTGCCCCGGAAGATCTGCCATGTGCAACAAGTACAATGGAATGCTCACTCCATTCCCTCCTGCAGTATGGATTTTGTAAAACACTATACTATAAAAATACTGTACACAATAACACGAAGCAAGGAAACGTGGCCAGTCTACCATTCCGGTAAGGAGAGGGAAACAAATGCACTGCAACTTAGGTTCCTCAATTATGTCTTGAAGGGAGAAAGGATGGAAGGAAGGACATGTTGGATGGTGTTTAGGTTGGTGTAGGATTTCCCAAAAGGCCTGGCCATGTTCTGCTTGTTGAAATGGCAACGCCTGAGTTAAGGTTTTTCCCCCGATGCAGACGGATTTTGCTTCATAGCTCCGCACATAAAAAAAGTGCATATAAAGTCAGCCGTGGGAAGCTGAAGCGTAAGGCTTTTTAAGCCAAATCAAATTACAATTCCGTCGCGTTCCCATAACACCCAGTGCATTGTCTTGTCACTTTTGACTAGCGTACTAGTGTCTTACTAGGTACATTTTCGATTGAAAAAGTCGATTGTTAGGTAGATATTGTTTGCCAATTTATTGTATTATTGTATAATATTGTATATTGTATTAAAAAACTTGAGCTCCCACTCTTACATCTCCTGGCTGTTCCTTCTCTTCCAGGACGAGGACAGAGCCTTTCGGTTTTACGATGAGAATTAAACTTTTATTTTTTACATTTCATTAGGAAAATTTGTTTTAACATCAGCCAACGATGCAGGACACACACACACACACACACAGGATATAGTACATCCACACAGCCAGCTACACGGTCCCACACTCACTTTATAGGTATTATATTATTATTATGTCTCTTTTAATGTCTACCTTTATGGTCAGCATCATCATTTTGGCTGCAGTTAACGCCAAGTATATCAACAAAGAGTTGAAGACAGAACCCAATGTCAAGCCCTGTCATAAAGTAACACAAGGTGGAGCCAATGGGTCAGTCAGAACTAACTCAACCCAACTTGACCTTGACTCAGCAACATCTGCCCAGTTAGTGAGCATACGCTCCAACACAAAGAAATGTGAAATCTTTCACTTTAAGGGGCGTGGCTAGATCTGGTGGGACACTCCCCTTAGTCATGAGCCGCCTGTCAGCTGACAGCTGACATGGTCCCATCAAATGCACGCACACTGATAGCCGGTGTGCTGAGCTGGATTTCACCTACCACCATTTGGTTCTGCTCTGTATTGTATTGTAAGCTACACAATGGGTTGAGATATCTGATATCTGTACCCCATGAGGTGGATGGTTTGCTTTATCTGATATCTGTATAGTGTGCTTTAACTCCTACAGCAGGGAGCACTCTGAAAGAGTGGAGCCATACCACCAAACTAAAGTGTATTATTATTTCATGCAATGAATGGATCCATTTATGCCAAGAGTGATGTCTAACAGAAAGGGAATTGAGAGCCATAGATTGTTTGAAAGGAGGCCTGTTGTTTTTGTTGCACCAATACATTTCTTTACACACTCAACTCATTCCATAAGTTGAATGTTGTGTTAAGTCAATGAAAATTCAAGGTCAAGTCAAATTTTTGAGTTCAACAAGCAGCGAAGGCCACCGTTTCTCTCCGCCTATCATGTAATAATAATAATAATAATATATCAGACTTATATAGCGCTTTTCCAGGTGCTCAAAGACGCTTTACAGGAAATAGAAAACATAAAGACTAATTCAAAACACAACACAACACAATGTGCCATTGAAAAGACATACAAGGACAAAGATCTGTTCTCTGGATAGTTGGATCCTCTGGATAGTTAAGATCTTTGACGGCTGAATCCAAAAACCCCAAAATGTTGGTGGGGAAACGCTGGTGGGGAAAATGAAAGTAAGGGGAAGTAGGAAAGAAAGAAAGAAATAAAGAATGATCAATATTAATTAAATAGCAGAGAGAGCCATTGTTTGAAAGAAGGACCGACCTGTTGATAGGATGATGAGATGATTCATTCCAGCCTATTGCCTCTGTGTGTCCACGGTTCACAGGGAGAGAAACTGTCTCTGCAGTCTGTTCAAACTTTGATGATCTTCAAGATTGTGGAGTGTGTGTGTGGTTGGTGGCTGGTTTAAGAAGCCTCACCTGATGCTGATGGTCTGAGTTAGACTGATTACTCTATGGCTGGTGAGGCTGCACACCTGTGGGTCGTTGTTAATCAAGTCCCACAGGTTAAAACAGCCTCCACCACACACACTAGAGGAGAGAGCTCTAGCATGTTCCACCTGCTCTGTTTACAATGATTGAAACTATTGCAATAAACCGGATTTGGAATAGTTAAGAACATATGGTGTAAAAACACATGGCGGCACCTGCAAAAAGCATTTTTAAGTGACCTTTGTGAATCGGTTGTAGGCTGCGCATGGCCATTTACATATTGACATGTTGTGTATGTATTCATGTATTTTTCTGCATGTGTCAGTGTGTGTGTGTGTGTGTATGTATGTGTATGTGTGTGTGTGTGTGTAAGCCATTTCAGGTCTCACACGGCAGAAGGAAGGAAGGGGGGGGAACTGGAGGGGAGATCAACGGAGGGATGAGGGGAAACGGGAGGTGAGCGATGACGACATCAACAACAACAACAACAACAACAGCAACAACAGGATGAGCGGACAGACGAGGAGGGGGGGCGTGGTCTAGATGATATTACTTTGGGTGGAAAGAAAAGAGGCAGTTTGAGGGTTGAGGCAAGCGGAGGGTGCTTTATAGATCGGTCCAGTGGGCGTTGTAAAAACACACCTTCCATCGCTTGACTTTTTTTTAGGTCTGTCACAGTAGGTACAGAGCAGGCTTCCGGCTAAGCTACGCTGATGAATCTGATCACGGCTGATTGCACTTGCAGCACGGTGAACAATCAATCAATCAATCAATCAATCAATCAATCTCTCTCTCTCTCACACACACACACATAACCACCGGGCGACAAGAAGAAGAAAAACAAGAGAGGGGAGGAAAGTTGGAAGATAATGACAGATCGAGAGTGAGACAGAGTGAGAGGGAAGATTCGCTGATGAAAACAAAGCGATCAATTTGACATGTGTGCCTGTACGCGTGTGCCTGTGTGTGTGTGTCTGGAAGGATGAGGACATGGTTTAGCATGAACCTGTCAAGCATGTGTCATGCATGTATTCAATTACCCAGAGGCGTCATTCAAGCTCCTGTTCAAGTGTCATTCATTCTCCTCTCCGTCACTGTGCCTCACTATGTTTGTGTGTGTGTGTGCAAATGTGTGTGTGTGTGCGCATTCCTCTATTGGTGTCATCAGCGTTATGTGCACGTGGGATTAAGAGTGACAGCGCGATGGCAACGGGTAACTGCTTCCTCCACTCTGAGGCCGGCTGAAGGGTTTATAGTGGGGCAACTTCTTACTCCTGCTATCACCTTCCACTGTCCAACTCTGACCCCATCTCTAACTCTACACTGACCCCCACCCACCGTGATGGACGCACACACACTAACACACAGACTTGGACACACATGGACACACACACAGACACCGCACGGACAGACACGGACACACAAACGTGAATACACAAACCCACACACATACTCATACACACACACACATGCACACACATGGACACAGACACACGCAGACACACACACATTTACACTTGGAATCACACACACACGCGTGCACGCACACGCACACACACAAACAGGGACACAAACAGAGTTAGGCCAAAGGGTTCGGGTTACCAAAACCTTGACAGAATATGGAAAGAGACAGTAGTGCCTCAAACAGCGCCTCACACAGCGAGGTACACACAAGGAAAGACTCCAGACTACGGACTACGAGGGGGAGGGGATGGATCACGTCAGGGTAGAGCAGGGTTTCATCCTATTCTAAAGCCTAAACATCTTACTGCTCCATTCACAGTCAGATGTGGTTAATACATTACTTAAAGCATATAGTCCCTTCGCATAGTCCGAAAAAGGATTTACTAAATATATATAAGAAAAAAAAGCCCAGCTTTTCTTTGGGCATGATCAGCGAAACAGATTTAGTGGAGTTGAGAGCTAAATGTGGAAGCTGAAGTCTAATCATCTCTTAAGCCGTATAGGATTCAGCCTCCATTTATACCCGGGAGTAAGCACCATCATTTAGTTACAATCAGAGAGGCCCAACACCATTCAAAAATAACACACAAAGAAAAGATCCCAATAGACTAAATGAAAACGAGAAATCAAATGATGATCTCCTTTTTACGACAAACTAAAGACAGAACTGCACCACCGTCACTGATCCAGTGAACAGTAGACAGTGAACAGTAGACAGTGAACAGTAGACAGTGAACAGTAGACAGTGACTAGTAGACAGTGAACAGTAGACAGTGAAGAGTAGACAGTGAAGAGTAGACAGTGAAGAGTAGACAGTGAAGAGTAGACAGTGAACAGTAGACAGTGAAGAGTAGACAGTGAAGAGTAGACAGTGAACAGTAGACAGTGAAGAGTAGACAGTGAAGAGTAGACAGTGAAGAGTAGACAGTGAACAGTAGACAGTGAAGAGTAGACAGTGAACAGTAGACAGTGAAGAGTAGACAGCAGCACCCAGGACTCAATGAGACGCTGTCACGGAAACACTTCCATTGCATTTTAGGAGGGGAGGCTGTGTGTGTGTGTGTGGGAGGGGAGGGGGGGGGGGATGCTGTGTGTGTGTGTGTGGGAGGGGGGGGGGGGGGGATGCTGTGTGTGTGTGTGTGGGAGGGGGGGGGGGGGGGGGGGGTGGGGTGTGGGTGGGGGGGGGGTGTGTGGGGGGGGGGGGGGGGGGGGGGGGATGCTGTGTGTGTGTGTGTGGGAGGGGCGGGGGGGGGGGGATGCTGTGTGTGTGTGTGGGAGGGGGGGGGGGGGGATGCTGTGTGTGTGTGTGTGGGAGGGGAGGGGGGGGGGGGATGCTGTGTGTGTGTGTGTGGGAGGGGGGGGGGGGGGGGAGGCTGTGTGTGTGTGTGTGGGAGGGGGGGGGGGGGGGATGCTGTGTGTGTGTGTGTGGGAGGGGGGGGGGGTGGGGATGCTGTGTGTGTGTGTGTGGGAGGGGGGGGGGGTGGGGGTGGTGGGGGGGGGGGGGGGTGTGTGTGTGTGTGGGAGGGGGGGGGGGGGGGGATGCTGTGTGTGTGTGTGTGGGAGGGGCGGGGGGGTGGGGATGCTGTGTGTGTGTGTGTGGGAGGGGCGGGGGGGGGGGGGGGGCTGTGTGTGTGTGTGGTGGGAGGGGGGGGGGGGGGGATGCTGTGTGTGTGTGTGTGGGAGGGGCGGGGGGGGGGATGCTGTGGTGTGTGTGTGGGAGGGGGGGGGGGGGGGATGCTGTGTGTGTGTGTGTGGGAGGGGCGGGGGGGGGGGATGCTGTGTGTGTGTGTGTGGGAGGGGCGGGGGGGGGGATGCTGTGTGTGTGTGTGTGGGAGGGGCGGGGGGGGGGGATGCTGTGTGTGTGTGTGTGGGAGGGGCGGGGGGGGTGGGGATGTGTGTGTGTGTGTGTGGGAGGGGCGGGGGGGGGGGGAGGCTGTGTGTGTGTGTGTGGGAGGGGCGGGGGGGGGGATGCTGTGTGTGTGTGTGTGGGAGGGGCGGGGGGGGTGGGGATGCTGTGTGTGTGTGTGTGGGAGGGGCGGGGGGGGGGGGGGAGGCTGTGTGTGTGTGTGTGGGAGGGGCGGGGGGGGGGGATGCTGTGTGTGTGTGTGTGGGAGGGGCGGGGGGGGGGGGATGCTGTGTGTGTGTGTGTGGGAGGGGGGGGGGGGGGGATGCTGTGTGTGTGTGTGTGGGAGGGGCGGGGGGGGGGGGATGCTGTGTGTGTGTGTGTGGGAGGGGCGGGGGGGGGGATGCTGTGTGTGTGTGTGTGGGAGGGGCGGGGGGGGGGGATGCTGTGTGTGTGTGTGTGGGAGGGGAGGGGGGGGGGATGCTGTGTGTGTGTGTGGGAGGGGCGGGGGGGGGGGATGCTGTGTGTGTGTGTGTGGTGGGGCGGGGGGGGGATCTCGAGAGCCCCCATACCACCAGCATTCCCAAGCGATGACCGAGAGATTGGCATCAAATGAGTTTGCGAGTGCGTTGGGAGGGGCGGGGGGGGGGGATGCTGTGTGTGTGTGTGTGTGTGTGGGGGAGGGGCGGGGGGGGGGGGGATGCTGTGTGTGTGTGTGGGAGGGGCTTAATTCCACCATGAACACGGAACCCTGATTCCCCGGGGGATCCTACATGCTGCATTTAGGCTCACGGGGTGAGAGAGCAGTGGATGGAGAGCGGAGGTGCAGTGTGGTATCTGAACCACAGGGGAATAAAATCACCGTAGGCCGCAGGCAATACATCCCATACAGATATAGATGTATCGTGTTTTTGTCAATTAACATGGAGGGAAAGGCATCAGAAGTAATAGGAGCAGTACTCGTAGAAGTAGCAGAAGTAGTACTCGTAGTAGTATAAGTAGTAGTAATATGATGTGTGTTTGTATAACTAGATCTGGTTTATAACGGGCGATGGTCCCAAACGAAGCAGATAACATACTCTCTGGCGTATCATCAGGACCAGATGAATGGGATCAATAGGGAATCAGTCATCTGATGATAAACCTCCAGTCTCACCCACTCCAGTGCTTCCCCATCCTGCCCATCCTTTTCTCACTTTGACATTTGTATTCCGTGAGCATCGCCCCAGCAGACAACAACAACATCAACAGCCATGTCCAGCCAAGGCCTCGTGGGCGGCCAAGGCTACGGTTTCCAGCAGATAGAATATATACATATGGCAAAAAAGGATTTAAAGTGACAGTAGCGCAGCTCCGTAGTAGTACCTTCATCTTCAAGCATCTAGAATAAAGTGAAGTACAGTGCAGAACAGTGCAGAACTGTGCAGTACAGTGCAGGGCAGAATATTGAAGTAGAGTGTAGTACAGTGATGAGTTCAGTCAGTCCAGTAGAGTAGTTATAGTAACAGTGTAATATTGGTGACAATGTAATGATAGTGGCAGCACTACTGACAGTTCAGAAGGCACACTGATTATGATGAGGACGATGGTGTGGACTGCAATATAATTGTGTTTTCCTCCATCTGTGTGTGAGTCCCCAGTGAAACATGTCATGGTTTCCACCTCTGAGAGAGTGAATCTCAGACCTGTATTCGGGGAGAAGGACATGGACACACGATGTAATGTGACGTGATCACATGTGGCGTCAGTGTCTGTCACGCTCTGAGAGAGCGAGAGCGAGAGAGAGACTGACTGACTGACTGACCCACGCGTGTGTGTGTGTGTGTGTGTGTGTGAACGAGTATATGTGCATGTTCAACAGAGGAGAACTGGGAGCAGGCAGTGTGAGTTTTCTGCAGAAACACAGTTCTGCAGTGGAAGCATTTTGTGCTCCACATGTATTGAACAGGCTCTTGTGCTGGAAACAAATGTTTCTTGCCACAGAGACCGAGATAAGAAAGTTGTGGTAAAGATTAAAGATGTATTGTTATATATTTTTTTACAACTCAGCAAAAAATGAATTACTAGAAAGAAAAAAACTAACGGCCTTTTAGGGTTTGAGGATGTGGTTGCGAGGGAGTGTGTGTGTGTGTGTGTGTGAGAGATGTATCAACTCGCTGACAGTGTGTGTGTGTGTGTGTGTGCGTAAGTTTGAAAAACTGCGTGTTTTGCATGCCAATACACACATATTTTTTTGGGGGTATCGCAAAGCTTGGCAATAAAATATGAAAAATATAAATAAATATAAATTAATACGCGTCTTGTTGTGAAACATTGTGAACTGTGATTGTGATCGACTCCCAAAGACAAAGGTCGATGGTGTGCACCTTCGTCACCGAAACTATGAATGCTTCCCCCCGTGGTCTGGGCAGACCATATTCTCCAGGTTCCCACTTTAGGTGCATGGTACTTGTTCATAAGTCAAATAGCGGCCAGCGTGTGTACGTATAGCAAACAAAACAAGCTGCTAATTCTCCATCTGAAGAAGACGAGGATGAAGAAACAGAGACAGGAGCGGCCCAGGGGCCCTCCGAGCTCTCTGTAATGAGCCGGGGGTCCATGGTGACCCCTCACCTCCATCTGCAGAAGAAGGTAGGAAACAACAAGCCACACACACACTCAAACTTAGATGAAATGACACACACACAAACAAATGTACACACACACATACACCCCCCCCCCCCCACACACACAGCCCTGGTTACACTGCTTGGATAGGGATAGTAGGCTGAGGTCCATGGCTCCCAAAACATACTTTTTTCTCTCTGCTCGTACCTCTGTAGCCGTGTGCCCATATATGGACATGTCATGTGGTCTTTAACCACATGACAGGAGAATGAGAGATAGCACAGCAGTTTGTCTTTTTTTGTTTGTTTTTTTCCCTCCATTTTCCACTGCCACACACACACACCGTGACCACATTGGATCTTAACGATGTCACTTAATGTTTACTGTTTTATGCAGTAGTCTCTATAAGTCGGCCAAGCCTGTGGAGCAACTCACCCCAAGTGTACCTCTGTGTGCCTCCTACACCCGTCACCATGAAAACAAACACGCCACGTCACAGCCACACACAATCTGTTCTCCTCTCTCTCTCTCTCTCTTCTTCTCTCTCTCTCGCTCTCTCTCTCTCTCTCTCTCTCTCTCTCTCTCTCTCTCTCTCTCTCTCTCCTCTCTCTCTCTCTCTCTCTCTCTCTCTCTCTCTCTCTCTCTCTCTCTCTCTCTCTCTCTCTCTCTCCTCTCTCTCTCTCCTCTCTCTCTCTCTCTCTCTCTCTCTCTCTCTCTCTCTCTCTCTCTCTCTCTCTCCTCTCTCTCTCTCTCTCTCTCTCTCTCTCTCTCCTCTCTCTCTCTCATGGTGTATCACTTTCACAATTCCTTACATTCAAGATGTTTTAATTGCCATGTGCAACAAGTACGATGGAATGCTCACTCCCTGTTCTCTCCCACAGTATGAATCTCAACAACACTACTATACTATACTATTCCATGATTACATGAATACATGAACGGGGGGATGGGGCATGGTGGCATTCCAGAAGGTGGGACATAAGGAGAAATGCCAAAGCAATGTAAAGTAATGTGACTGTAGGAAGCAAAAGCCATTTTATAGGACGTATAGGACGTCTGGTCCTATACTATACTATTAGGGATTTTGCCACCGATCACCGATCACAATGAGAAATATCTGCCCCACCGATCACCGATTTATTTATTTTTTTGCAGCTATAGCGGTCTACAGTGTATTGCTGCTATAGCAGTCTATTATAGCAGGGGTTCCCAACCGCCGGGCCGCGGACCGGTACCGGGCCGTGGAGGTGTTACTGCCGGGCCGCGAAACAGCTGTGTGTTTATCATCATATTTGACTCAAATAATTTGAGTATATATAGAGATGATATATATAGTATAATCTATATATATAGATTATATAGCGGTATAATCTATATATATAGATTAAATATATATCGGCGGCATAACGAGAGACTTTCAGTTGCACGCGCTACTAAAGAGACTACGCGCTAGTGACGTGTCGGTCGTGAACGAGCCGGGGTTTGTGTTACGGCGCTGCGCGTACATGCGCGTTTATACTGAAATCGAGCCCTGCCGTTTAGTTAGGGGTGTGTGTTGACACACACTTTGACAACCGGTCCGCGAAAATTGACAACTGGTCCGCGAGATTTTTTTCATGTATCTGCCGGTCCGTGGCACAAAAAAGGGTGGGAACCCCTGTATTATAGAACAGTTTCATCCATCATGCATTCCTGGGGTTCTCGTTCTCCGCGGTCAGTTGAACAAACTCGCCATGCTGCGCTGGGTGATGGGTTTTCAGGTGTCTTATTAAATTTGTCTTGTTGAAATTTTTACCTTGCTTCCTCCACGAGATATTTTCTCTTTGCACACATTACAGATGGCAAATGTTACATCTGTATCACACACTTTGAAGAAACTCCACACTGCAGACACCGCTGACATGTTGAGGCAGGGCGAGTATCACTCTGTTTAGAAAAGAGGCGGGGCCCCACGTGTTTTACTCGCTGGTAAAGAGATGAGCTCACGTGTTTCTCACGTGCAGGATCGGCTATGAAATCGGCAACATTAAAGCAAGATCGGCATTCTCCGATTGCGCATTTTTCTTCAAAATCGGCCGATAATGATCGGAAGCCGATCGATCGTCCCACCTCTATATACTATACCATACTATACTATTGTCAAGTTTGTTTTTGTTTTCCCCACTTGAAGGGCTCAGGCAACGTGATCAAGGAAGGATATAACTCTGTGACTTTTCTTTGACCTTAGTTTGTCGTTTATTTGGTTTGACAAATGGTTGTCACAATAGCAGGTTATAAACCTGAAAGGGTATGAAAGGAAATGTTTCAACATCAACATAATACATAGGCTATAATAATATCAGTTCATTCAAATAAACAATTACCAAATGCATTTCCATTAAGAACATTCATTCAGCATTTACCAATAATCAACATTATTCTTTCAACTTAACCATGTGATGAATGTCATGCATCAAAATGTTCAAACAATATCTTCTTCTTCTTCTTCTTCTTTCGTGTATCATCATCATATGTCCAGCTCAGTGTCACAAAGCCACGCTCTCGTCTCTGGTCCCACATGGAAGAGGCCAGCCTCTGAAGGAGGTCTGTACAGAGGACAGGTGGTGATTATGTGGTCGGCAGTCTGCTCAGGCTCGCCACACTCACATACTGCGCTGTCTGCCAGGCCCCACTCCTTCATGGACGCTTTGAAGCGACCAACCCCAGTACGGAGGCGGTTCAGCAGGGTCCAATGCCGGCGTGGTAGATGTTCTCCTTCGACTCCATCTCCCGGATCTTGGATGTGATGGTGCAGACGTGTGGGCTCAGCCGACTCCCATTCCTGCTTCCAGGAAGTTGCTAGCCATGCCCTTGTAGACAGGTCCTCAGGGATGGAACCAAGCATCTCTTGTGCTGTCCTGTTGTAGGGGTGACGGGACTTGAGTCTGCTTGGGGGCGCTGCCTTTGTTGTTGTTTCATGCAGGATATGCCAGTCATGTTCTTGGGCTTTCCTTGCAAGTGCGAGGATAGCGGCCTCTCGTCGGAGACCGGCCGGGGCAATTCCCGCTAGGACTGGCAGGTAGGACACGGGGGTGGGCTTTAGGCAACCGGTTATGATCCGAAGGGCATTGTTGATGATAGGATCAACCTTCTTCACATGTGGGCTTCTACTCCAGACTGGGGCGCAGTATTCGGCAGCAGAGAACACCAGGGCTTGTGTGGAGATTCGTAGTGTCCTGGCGGAGGCACCCCAGGTTGTGCCAGCAAGGCGGCGGATAAGCGAGACCCTTGCTGTCACTTTGGCTCTCACTTCCTCAAGGTGCCGTTTGTAGGACAGTGTCCTGTCCAGCCGAACACCGAGGTACTTGGGGGCTAGTTGGTGCTCCAGACGCTTGTTGTCGACGGACACCGACAGTTCCCTTTTGGCCTCTCCGTTGCACAGGTGGTATGCGGCCGACACAGTCTTCCCAGTACTGAGCTGCAGACGCCACTTGCGCAGGTAGGCAGCCAAGATGCTCATGTCCTGGTTGAGACCCTGTTCCACCGCTGACCATGTTGTTCGACGCAACATGATGGCCAGATCATCCGCGTAACCATATTGTCTGGATGTTGTCTCCGGGAGGTCGTGGATGTAAATATTGAACAGCAGTGGTGAGAGGACAGACCCCTGTGGCACCCCGTTTCTCAATCTCCTCAGTCTGCTTCGCTGGCCATCGCTGGTTCGGAGGATGAAGCTGCGGTTGGACAGCATCTCCATTATGAACTTCACCATATGCCGGTCTGGGATAGTCCTCAGCAGCTTCAGGTGAAGTCCACGGTGCCAGACGGTGTCATATGCGGCTGTTAGGTCAAGCAACACAACCCCAACTTTCTCTTTGGCCTGAAAGCTGTCCTCGATGTCCTGGGTGAGCAGGGTTACCTGATCTACTGTTGACCTGCCCCGCCGGAAACCAGCCTGTTCCCTTGGAAGCTGTGGGTCCACTACTGGCTCTATGCGGCTGAGGATCATCCTCTCCAGTATCTTGAATGGGACGCAGAGCAGCGAGATGGGTCTGTAGGCCTTAGGGTCTTCCGCAGTTTTGCCTGGTTTCAGCAGGGCAATAACAGCAGCACGGCGCCAGGTCTTCGGCAGTTTGGACCTCTGGAAGCAGGATGAGAAAAAAGAGCACAGCCAGGCAGATGTTGTCTCACTCTGGTGGGTCACGAACTCTGGGTGGATGTTGTCATGCCCCGGGGACTTGCCTTGCCTAAGGTTGCCGATGGCCGCCCTAAGTTCAGCTGT
>CM051007.1:282500-335000 GCA_027704905.1 Muraenolepis orangiensis
TCTATCTATCTATCTATCTATCTATCTATCTATCTATCTATCTATCAGGGTGGCAGTATTAGTAGTAGTAGTCTGTTGGGATTTGGCACGGGAACCTGTGGTTTCCCTGTTTAAGTCCCCGAAACTTACCAAGTACGTACTGAGAACAGTTTGCCTCCTGGGCAATGCTGAAGTGCCCTTGAGCAAGTCACCAGACCCCTACACTGCTCCCCGGGGTACTGTACATACACTAGCTGCCCACTGCTCCTAGGATGGGTTTAATGCAGAGAAACACATTTCACTGTGTGTGTACATCAGTGGTGAAGCGTCAGGGCCTTCAAGGTATTCAGAGAAGACCCTGGAACTCTCAGATTAAACAAAAAAAATCGAATTAATTGTATTAATAAAATGTAATCAAATTTAAATCAAATGAATAAATGAGAATGGTATCTGTGTTGTTATCGGTTATATTTCATTGATTTGTTTGTGTTTCTCGGTCCATGCACGACGCATTTGAGTGGTTTTGTGTTGGAAAAACAATGCAACCAATCAGATATTCTTCTAGGTTGCTGGGAAGAATATCCTTCAACCAAAGTATTCCCGATGACGTTGGCCCTTAGACTGAATGAGAGCGTTCGTTTGGATTGACAATTTGATCAACCAATCATATAGTGATTTGTAGCCAATGGGCGTATTCTTTCAGATTTCCCCACAGCTCAATAGGGAGCTAGAAGGTCTACTGGCTGGAGCGAGAGTTGATCTAGCGTAGTGCTACGTTGTTTCTACGTAGGATTTTACGTCAAAATGGCGAAGGCAAAGACGATGGGCTGTTACTTCACTACATGGACACTGCTTTACCAACTATGGGACACTTGGAAATTGGCTGCGACAATCTTATCTGCCTAAATGAGATAAGGCATAAAGTGACTGCCTCCGGTCTACAGCAGGGGTTCCCAAAGTGGGGGTCGCGGTTTATGAGGTTATGAGGACCCATGAGGTTTATTTATTTTTTATTATTATTCTTTTTTATTTATTTTTAATCATTTGTATTATTATTATTGTTAATAATAACGTGAGCGACAAATAATGGAATTCTGATTCCCACAGATTCACGACAGTATCATCATTGAAAAAAAACCACACACAATGTTCGCGATCGCGACATAACCCCCCCCCCCCGTTGGACTTCACGATGTTCGCGATCGCGATTACCCCCCCACCCCCCGTCGGACGGTGATAGTGGGGGGTCGCCAGTCTCCAGTCTGTTATTTTGGGGGTCGCGGGCTGAAAAGTTGGGGAACCCCTGGTCTACAGAAGGTCCAGTTGTGATAGACACGCTTCGCCACTGTATGTACATGTATGTGACCAATAAAGAGAATTCAAAATCCTCCAGGGACGGTAATGCGTTGGTCAGAATTATATTATATACTATACATAAGATGAACCTGCCTTTAGTGTTATGTAATGACTTGCTGAATATGGGAATTAGGAGGTAATGACATAACCGTGATACTGGAGAGGAATGTGAACGGGCCATTTTCACTATTGCAGACAGACATCCTCACACACACACACACACACACACACACACACACAGTGAGATTTGCATGCTTGTGTACTAAACCGTGTCTAGAGCTTATCTCCTACACAGTACCATATCAGAGCACACCGACTGACCAGACTGAACAAACCAAAGCGCTCCGTGGAGGCTGCTTTAAAGGGTCTGGTAATAAGAGAGGCCAGAGAACCAACTCTATATGCAGGCAGAGCTTTCAAATCTATGGGATGCTGCGGCTGGACTGCATGTGATCAACATTTAACCCTCCAATAAAGGCTCTGCAGACGTTCCAGTGTGCTGTGGTGAATCAGACATTGATTCTCCAACACGCCGGCTCCATCTGCTTGGTGGAGTCTCGGAGAGTTTTCAGATACTGACCTGACCCGCTCCGACTCACCTGATAGCCACAGGATGAGATCTGGATGAGATCTGGATGAGAACAAACCCACAGTGACCCAATCTCTGTGGGAACTCTGCCAGAACCAAAGCGGTGGTACAACAGGACCACAGGCAGGAATCAAGATGTATTCATTTCTAGTAAGTGGTTCGAAGACAGTCAGGGACTCCCCGGGGAAAAATATGTTTCAGTTTCAGTGAGGATTTGATCCTCTTTATGGATCACATGTAAACAAACAGTGAAATGTGTTCCTATGCTTTTAGCCCATCCAAGTATTAGGAGCAGTAGTATATACAGCTGCAGTGTAGGGTTTTGGTGCCTTGCTCAAGGGCACCTGGGCAGTGTCCAGGTGTTTCGGGGACTTGAACCGGTGACCTTCCGGTTCCTAAGCCTAAGTCCTAACCGACTGAGCTATCCTGCCGCCCCTGTGCTCGCACACGGCCTGTTCTGCCTTTCAGTGCCATTGGTGCTATATTTACATTTATTTTATATATATTAAAATATGAATGTATAATGTGGCTGATGGGAGGAAAGGGTGATTTGAGACATCTAGCGACCACAATCCATCACCAAATATGAATTGGTCCTCGGCCTAAAAAATGCAAAGTAGGCACGGAAACACTCTCTGACACACACACACACACACACACACACACACACACACACACACACATACTCACACACACACACACTCACACACATACTCACACACACACATACTCACACACATACACACAATTGAGTTGGTCTCGGGACACAATTGCAATGGAGTTTGGCCCCTGTGTGTATCCAGATAATTACGAGATCTATTCCATTATGTCCCTGGGGAAGGAGTTGGCCATCGATTATACCTGGTCATGTTTTTTTGTTGTTTTGTGAAACTAACTAACAAGATGAAAAGATAAAGATGTGTATATTTAAATATATATATTTATATTTATATATATACTGTATACGTATATACTGCACATTTGAGACTTGGCTGGACAACACAGGGTTTCCTGTTTTGTTACGGATGTTTCATTTACTAAGACGAAGATATTCTAAAGTGTGCTTTGTGAGACCACCGTTAGTGTTGCAGCTGCTCCATGCATAACGTGTGTGGAAATATAACCTTTATGTATAGCATAAAGCATCTTCAACTGTCCTCCTCTTGTTCAGACGGCAAGACGCTGAATGGCTACTGGAAAAGGGCCAGGTAGCCACACTATGCTTCAAAAGACATCGAGGTCAAGCTTCCCGTTAAACCATATGAATATATATATATATACGTATATATTAATGTTAGATGTGGTTCTAAGCTGATAATATCGTCAGCATGCTCATAGTACCACCAGTTAAAGGGCCCCCTTGATCTGCCGTGCCCCCCCAGGGGGTCCCCACTGCTAGACACTACAGCAGCATGGGGGAGGACAGACACCAGGGGCAGGGGGCAGAATGGATGCCTTTTATTTTATTTTTTCACTATTCTGGTTGCATTATACTGTGTCTGTGTTTTAATTGCCCATGTGTGTACTTTGTACGTTGAAAGGTAGTTCAGTAGGTACTGAAGAGAACTTCAAAATGCGTGCTTTGTTTTGGGAGGCTCGACCTTAGTTGAGATTGAATAGCTTTTGAAAAGGGAGGTGTGTGTGTTCATGCATGTAAAAAGTGTTTAATCGCTTAAGAGATTTATTTCAGTTAAATAACCATCTAAGGTGTGCTGGGCACTAAGTGGGATCAGAGCATTATGGAGAGCTGGGCTTGGCGTGGACGGCACGCTCCAAAAAGCACTGCCTACACTGAGAAGGTATCTTTGCATGTGTGTGTGTGTGTGTGTGTGTGTGTGTGTGTGTGTGTGTGTGTGTGTGTGTGTGTGTGTGTGTGTGTGTGTGTGTGTGTGTGTGTGTGTGTGTGTGTGTGTGTGTGTGTGTGTGTGTGTGTGCATGTGTATCCATGTATGTATGGGCTCTGTGCATGTGTATGTGTGTGGATATTTCTTTGTGAGATGAGACAGAGAAAAAGAGCAAAAGGAAGTGAATGAGAGAGAGAGAGAGAGAGAGAGAGAGAGAGAGAGAGAGAGAGAGACCCTTGACTGCAGTGTGTGACATGAGCAAGTGCATGCAATCAGTGACACAGAAACTCCGGAAGGGTCGGGCTGATCGGGGCTCACAGTGGAGACTGGTGGTAATGCACTCAGAGGAACCCAGAAGCTCAAAGATTCCCAATCAATCGCTCGCTCGTTATGAGGGGGGGGATCAAATCCCGAGGAAAATCTGTTCTGCCATTTCCTCCACCTGAAGACCTAGTGACGTTTCCCGGAACACAGCCAGGAAACCAAACAACACGTCTGAAAGCAGTAGCAACCGCAGGCGAGAGGCACATAAAGGGTTACGTCCTTGATTACACGTCCAATCATCTCTTGACTGATATGTGAAGTGCTCGCATCGCAGACTATAGCTGCAAATGTTCCAGGACTTACCATACGGTCGCAATTAGAAACACAACGCAGGAGCACAAAAAGAACATTGATTTGTTCCATTTTCTAAGACAGATGTATTAGATACATATTGTAGATGTTCTTTCTTTTCGCTTTAGTGACAAACGTATCTGAGAAGAGCTAATAAAAGACAGGGGGCTTTTTGCTCGTATTATAGCGCTTTGCCTGATGTGGGAAAGCACTAATTTGTGAGTGTTAAAGTGTTGGATTCAAACCTCTATAGAAACAACCCCACAGCGACACACAATAAACAACTAAGACTCTGCAAAAATTATTTTATTAACCCACAAAAGGTTCACATTCCAATACCAAGAGTTAATATTAATTATTTTGCAGTTAAAAAATGAATCCCCTTCCACGACCTTCTCCTTGATTAAAATAAAATAAAAGCCAGAACTAAATTCAAGACTAATTATTCACAGCAATTAGTGATATTCGCATTATCGCGATACTGTTAGTATATTTTGCAGCCAAGATTGTGTCTGTGTGTGTGTGTGTGTCTTTGTGTGTGTGTGTGTGTGTTTGTGTGCAGTTCACTAAGTGTACCACCTACACACAACATATAGGCTTGTGAGTGTGGCAGAGCTTCTCAGAATATATTATAAAGGGTATACACCCGAACTTCAGTTTAACCAAACATCCACACAAAGCCTCAGGCTCCGTCTCCACATTAGACAACTGATCTCTAGCAAGCTTGACATTTCCAGGAACATTGTAGAGAGGGTGTTTGAGGGATGGATTATGACAAGCCTGTGAGACTATGAGACAGGTCGGTTTTATTTAGGTTTGTTGTGTTGGGTTAGCAAATCATTTGAGATTGCAAATGAAATTCATACTGCAGGAGGGAATGGGGAGTAAGCATTCCATTGTACTGTTGCAATAGCAAATAAAACAATCTTGAATCTTGAATATTGAATCTTGGAAACAATGGCTTAAAAGAATATCTATAAAAAAATAAAACTACTCCACCTACATTGTGTTTCCTGCCTCCTCTTAAAGGCCGCCGGCTGTTTATCCTTCAAACACTGCCACCCGTTCCACCTGTTCCACCTCAGCTACACACACATCCTGTTAGCTTGAGCTGACATTATGCAAGCAACTGTTGTGACCCGTAGCTAAATGACTTAACAACAAAAGTGGTGGCATGTGGACACTTGGATGAGCCTGTGGATACTACTTGTAGATACTAGCCTGTGGATACTACTTGTAGATACTAGCCTGTGGATACTACTTGTAGATACTAGCCTGTGGATACTACTTGTGGATACTAGCCTGTGGATACTACTTGTAGATACTAGCCTGTGGATACTACTTGTGGATACTAGCCTGTGGATACTACTTGTAGATACTAGCCTGTGGATACTACTTGTAGATACTAGCCTGTGGATACTACTTGTAGATACTAGCCTGTGGATACTACTTGTAGATACTAGCCTGTGGATACTACTTGTGGATACTAGCCTGTGGATACTACTTGTGGATACTAGCCTGTGGATACTACTTGTAGATACTAGCCTGTGGATACTACTTGTAGATACTAGCCTGTGGATACTACTTGTGGATACTAGCCTGTGGATACTACTTGTAGATACTAGCCTGTGGATACTACTTGTGGATACTAGCCTGTGGATACTACTTGTGGATACTAGCCTGTGGATACTACTTGTGGATACTAGCCTGTGGATACTACTTGTGGATACTAGCCTGTGGATACTACTTGTGATACTAGCCTGTGGATACTACTTGTAGATACTAGCCTGTGGATACTACTTGTGGATACTAGCCTGTGGATACTACTTGTGGATACTAGCCTGTGGATACTACTTGTGGATACTAGCCTGTGGATACTACTTGTGGATACTAGCCTGTGGATACTACTTGTGGATACTAGCCTGTGGATACTACTTGTGGATACTAGCCTGTGGATACTACTTTACTGTTGGTTATGTGCAGCAGGACACAAATAAAAATGCCTCTTGCCACCAATTTCCATTAACAGGATTCTGAAAGAGCAGAGCAGCACAACACTGTATCGTCTGCAATGCTAGGTGGAGCCATTGATCATTGAGATAAAGTAAGTAACGAAAATTGGATTGAAAATGCACAAAATAGGTACTTTGGCTACAGGATATTCTTGCTTGGTTAAATTCCACTTTACTCAGAGAATAAGAACCTCTCTTCGAGGTTTCCTGTATTTCTGTCAGCGAATTTCCTGGAAAATTCCATCTGGTATTTGCTAAAAAATTTCAAACCAACATTAGTCATTTGGTTTAGAACATGCTCTTGCGGTAAACTCTCCGAAGAAACAGCTTATTTTTAAATGTATTTTACTTTGAGTGAAAAAGGTTTGCAGTTGTTGCAGGAGCCGGTAGTACCCGGCTGTGGACCCGGTTGGGGTTCTGACGACTGGATGGGCCCCTGAGCAGGACCTCTCTGCCTGAGAGGAGGAGGAGGAGCGACAGACAGTCAACACTGGAGAGGACCGATCAGCCGTGGGGCCTGGAACGGTCATCATTGGATAAGTGGTCCACACACACACACACACACACCACACACACACACACCCACACACACACACACACACACACACACACACACACACACACACACACACACACACACACACACACACACACACACACACACACACACACACACACACATACACACACACACACACACACACACACACTCACACACACTCAGAAATAAAGGAACAGTGAAGGAACCTGTTGGTTCTTTCAGGTACAGTGAAGGAACCTGTTGGTTCTTTCAGGTACAGGTAGGTTATTTCACAGATGTTCCAGTGGGCTAATAAGTGACTTTTAGGTAGAAAAAAGACGCTCACATGAATTGTGTTTAGCTGCAGGTTAATATATATATATATATATATATATATATATATTATAAAATCTATATATATATATATATATATATATATATATTTACTGTATATGTAACCTTTGCAAAGGTAGAGTGAATATCGCTCGTGGCTCATTAAGGCCTAAAGTTCACACAACAAAACTTAACAAGATACCAATTTAAATGAATACATACGGGCTTGTTATTGAAGTGATAATCTCGAAGAGTTAAATTAACGACACTATTTATTGCTGTTTATCTGGTTCTTCAAAGCACCTATGGAACCACATGGAAATCATCGAGATAACTGCTTCAAGCGTGGACAGCGTGAGAGATTTCAGCTAACAAATATATTTTCCTAACCCTAAACGCTGAGGGGAAGAGTCGGTCGGTGCTTCTCTACAGTGAAGTGGCAAATGAAGGGACAACTTCTGCCTGGTTCCTGTCTGTCCGCCACAGACATGATCGATTTGATATTGGCATTTGGGATGGACACGACCTGCAAGCTAAGAAATTTCAGAGGTGAGCCAATGCAATTTCTGACTACAATGGCCAATAAACGTCAGAAAATGAAAATCGCTTTTTTCCCTCCGGAGACCACAAAAGAGATGAGAGGGAGCTATAGCTACCTTTTACTTTGTTGAAAGTTGAAAGTCGCCTTTTCCTTATTATCGAAATTATGTATAGGGTCATGTGCCGCTAGAAACACACAGATTATTCATTCAATTAAACCCACTAGAAGTACTTGATTAATTACTTATATTATAGCTCAAAGGCATTAGTACTAAAGAGTCTAATACGTAGCTACATCTTTAATGTCACTGTTATTGTGTTGGAAAGTGTTATTTAACTGTGAAATATGTTCTGTGGACAGCCGTGGGGTTTAGTAAATGCTAGGGATAGGACTCGTACATAGAGTCACAATGACCCCTAGCATTTAGGGGAAGCACAGATCATTAGAAGGTTGGTTATTATGTAGGCAGTAGCTCCATTTAGCAAAGTGTGGTCAACAAACCAAAAAGAATCCCATGATGCACTCTGATGTACGAGCCCTATAATAGCTCTGATTACAGCTGTGCTTTAGTGCGTGTGGAGAGCATGATGTGAGCGTGTGAGGGGGACGTACAGAACATCCTATCCTTCCTCCCCCATCGTGGGTCTGCTTATGTGGGAACGTCTACCCTGCCTTCATATTAGTGTGCAGGCATGTGTGTGCTTCAGTTTGTGGGCAACATATATATATATATATACACACATGTTTACCCTGCGTTCATATTAGTGTGCATGTATGTGTGCGTTTCAGTTTTTTAACATATATATTTTTTAACATACACACTCACAAACACAGGTGCTTAGGGTAACAAAATGCTATTAGTATTATTATTATTATGAATTTACTAATTACTTTTTGCTACACATTAAGTGTTTGAAAATTATGATTGCTGTTGACAGTTGTCCTGTATTAGCCTTTATCTTGCACTGTTTTAGGGGTACAACAGGGACGCAATTATAATATACATTGGAATATAATAAATCAAAGACATGAGCAAGACATGAGCATGACAAGACTGAGCAAATTCCACTCACTAACTTTGCATGATAAGATAGGATCCGTTAATGTAGGGCAGATGGAACATGCTAGATCTCTCTCTCTCTCTCTCTCTCTCTCTCTCTCTCTCTCTCTCTCTCTCTCTCTCTCTCTCTCTCTCTCTCTCCGTCCATAGAAACGCTTACTCCCCATTCCCTCCCGCAGTATAAATCTTAAAAACAACACCATACAGATAAAAATGATATATACAATAAAAATAAAAATACAATTTAAAAGCAAAGTGACTTAAATTATATGTATATTTTTGGGGTTATTTTTTTTACAAAAAAAGTTTCAAAAGTATTTAAAGTGGCAGTAGTGCAGCAGCATCATGAATACAGTGCAGTACATTGCAGTAACTGTGATGAGTCCAGATAGTCCAGCAAAGTATGACAGTGTAATGGTAATGACTATGTTACAAAAGTGAAAGTGGCAGCACTCCTAGCAGTTCAGTAGGCACACTGCCTAAAAACGATCCTTGATATTATTCCGATTATTGCTGTGCGTGGCAGTACAGTCATGTGTGCACAGCGAGGGGACTAGGCAGCAGCCTTGGGGTGTTTCGGTGTTGAGGACCAGAGTGGATGTTGTTCCCAATCTTCACCACTTGAGGCCTAGCATACAGATCCGAATACATTCATTTTCGAGAGATTAGGTTTACGTCAGCATATAATCATATAACGTCAGCATATAATAAGGCGTCTGTCCTACACGTCTGTTGTAACATCTGTTACGTATTACAGCTGCAGTCATGACGGCATATGTCCATAGCTTCTTTGGTAAATTGCTCTCAAGAAGCATGCATCTTGCCATTTCAAAAAGTGTTCTCCAGTTTCTCTCAGCTGTCCCATTTTGATGGGGTGAGTAAGGTGCTGAAGTTTCATGTCATATTGCATGTTGTATAAGGAGCGATTGGAAGTTTGTCCCGGTGAATTCTGTACCGTTATCGGACCTTATACATTTCAGCTGGTTACAACCCTGACGAAAGTTCACTGATGCTCCGTTGGCTGTTGCTGATTTAACAGAGAAAATGTCTTGTGGATAGGACGGTATGTAGAGCGCGTCCTTCAGCGTCGCTGTCACTCGTCGTCCCTCCGTGTCTTGCAGGCAGACCTCCGCCTCCCCTTTCTTCAGAGCGACACCACTTGTTCTGGTCCCGTCAGCCAATTCAACGAAGTGGTCTTTCGGTTGAAAAGTTTCATCGAACCTTTTAAACTTGTCGATGTTCGTTATTATGTGTGACGTTGCTCCGGTGTCGACCATCAGCCCTTTATGTGTAACTCCGGTAATTGGACTGTCACATACTTTAAAAACAAATGAGTGGTCTTCAACGTCAGTTGCTTGTTTAGCATTGTCTTTCTTTTTGCGTCTGCAGTTTGCATCGGTATGTGTGGAATTTTCGCAAAAAAACTGCACCACTGTCTCTGGTCTTTGCTGTTGCTGCTACGCGCACTTCGACACTCACGAGCCCGGTGCCCTTTCTGACCGCAGTTGTAGCAGGTGATATCGGGGCCATCTCTCCACTTCACCCAGCCACTCGCTTTCATAATGTTATCACATTCTTCACTCAAGTTCGCATTGTATTTTTCTGTGCTTTCATAGCTCCTCAACTTTGTTTTGAACTCACCAAAAGTTATCTTCTCATCCCCTTGTGTAATGTGGATGGCAAACGGCCTATAACAGGTTGGCAGTCCCTTTAAAATCATTGCTATCAACAGCCCGTCGCTAAGAGTCTCTTCAGCATTTCTCAGTGCTGTAATTGCCGTTTCGGCACGAATAATATAGTCAGTGACGCTCTCATTAGCGGCTTTCTGCAGCGGCGTTAGTTCAGTGTAGAGGCTGATCACCCGTGGTTTCCCTTTCCCAGCGTAGCGGTTCCTCAATATTTGTAATGCTTTTCTTCCGTTGTCGCTGCTTCTCTCATGATCAGTGAAGGCTTTGATGGTCCAGTGGATCAATTCCGCATAGGCCTCTTCGTTTTCCTGATCATCCTCCTCATCATCCTCACCTGGCTCCTCATCATCCTCACCTGGCTCCTCATCATCCTCACCTGGCTCCTCATCATCCTCACCTGGCTCCTCCTCATCCTCACCTGGCTCCTCCTCATCCTCACCTGGCTCCTCTAAGATGGCAGCCTTCAATCCTAGCAGTCGTAGGTGACCCAAAAACTTTGTCTCCCATAACTCGTAGTTCTTCTCATCTCCGTCGAAACACAAACGGTTCCACCGGCTTCCATGGTCCCTCCTGGCCCATAACCTGTTAACCATGGTCCCTCCTGGGCCCAGAACCTGTTAACCATGGTCCCTCCTGGGCCCAGAACCTGTTAACCATGGTCCCTCCTGGCCCATAACCTGTTAACCATGCCATGATCTCAGGGCAGGAATACCGTGAACATAGTTTAACGTGACGGAGGAATAAGTGCACACATACACCGTCGGCTTTGCTTCAACCGGAAGAACACATGTTTTATTGCGCACGCCCCTTTTATCACGGGAATACAGGAAGTGATTAGTATAAGAGTATTAAATAAACAAAATCATAATTCAACAACAATAATATATATATATATATATATATATATCAACATATTTTATTAAGTCACTAGAGCTTTTAATGAGACACTTGAGCATGCTTATCTTTCATAAGCTTTGATAGTTGTGGGAGCAGTGTGGGCACAGCCGTCACGAGGCTGCTCTCCACATCCAGGCTGTTCCTCTGCTTGGTTTTGATGTGAGTCAGGGCCCAGAAGGTAGATAGATAGATAGATAGATAGATAGATAGATAGATAGATAGATAGATAGATAGATAGATAGATAGATAGATAGATAGATAGATACTTTATTAATCCCGAGGGAAATTTAGTCTTCCAGCAGCTTATACAAATAGCAAACAAACACTTATTCAGTTATAAAAACTTTAAAAATGAAGGGACTTATCTAAAACACAATTAGAATTATAAAATTACAATAAATTACAATAAACAAGAAGTGGAAAATATACTATTTTAAAACAAAAATTATACTAATATATATTGTAATAAATACAGAATACAATAAGTGTAAGTAGTGCAAATAAAGGTAGTTGTGTTTTGGGGTCACAGAGCAGGTGTGTGTAACAGTGGAGGCCCAAATGCACAAAAGTCAGTCTCCCCCCGTCCACTCTGGGAAGAGTTGAATAGTCGTATGGCCTGGGGAACAGGCAGGTAGGTTATTTCACAGATGTTCCAGTGGGCTAATAAGTGACTTTTAGGTAGAAAAAAGACGCTCACATGAATTGTGTTTAGCTGCAGGTTAATATATATATATATATATATATATATATATATTATAAAATCTATATATATATGTATATATATATATATATATTTACTGTATATGTAACCTTTGCAAAGGTAGAGTGAATATCGCTCGTGGCTCATTAAGGCCTAAAGTTCACACAACAAAACTTAACAAGATACCAATTTAAATGAATACATACGGGCTTGTTATTGAAGTGATAATCTCGAAGAGTTAAATTAACGACACTATTTATTGCTGTTTATCTGGTTCTTCAAAGCACCTATGGAACCACATGGAAATCATCGAGATAACTGCTTCAAGCGTGGACAGCGTGAGAGATTTCAGCTAACAAATATATTTTCCTAACCCTAAACGCTGAGGGGAAGAGTCGGTCGGTGCTTCTCTACAGTGAAGTGGCAAATGAAGGGACAACTTCTGCCTGGTTCCTGTCTGTCCGCCACAGACATGATCGATTTGATATTGGCATTTGGGATGGACACGACCTGCAAGCTAAGAAATTTCAGAGGTGAGCCAATGCAATTTCTGACTACAATGGCCAATAAACGTCAGAAAATGAAAATCGCTTTTTTCCCTCCGGAGACCACAAAAGAGATGAGAGGGAGCTATAGCTACCTTTTACTTTGTTGAAAGTTGAAAGTCGCCTTTTCCTTATTATCGAAATTATGTATAGGGTCATGTGCCGCTAGAAACACACAGATTATTCATTCAATTAAACCCACTAGAAGTACTTGATTAATTACTTATATTATAGCTCAAAGGCATTAGTACTAAAGAGTCTAATACGTAGCTACATCTTTAATGTCACTGTTAATGTGTTGGAAAGTGTTATTTAACTGTGAAATATGTTCTGTGGACAGCCGTGGGGTTTAGTAAATGCTAGGGATAGGACTCGTACATAGAGTCACAATGACCCCTAGCATTTAGGGGAAGCACAGATCATTAGAAGGTTGGTTATTATGTAGGCAGTAGCTCCATTTAGCAAAGTGTGGTCAACAAACCAAAAAGAATCCCATGATGCACTCTGATGTACGAGCCCTATAATAGCTCTGATTACAGCTGTGCTTTAGTGCGTGTGGAGAGCATGATGTGAGCGTGTGAGGGGGACGTACAGAACATCCTATCCTTCCTCCCCCATCGTGGGTCTGCTTATGTGGGAACGTCTACCCTGCCTTCATATTAGTGTGCAGGCATGTGTGTGCTTCAGTTTGTGGGCAACATATATATATATATATACACACATGTTTACCCTGCGTTCATATTAGTGTGCATGTATGTGTGCGTTTCAGTTTTTTAACATATATATTTTTTAACATACACACTCACAAACACAGGTGCTTAGGGTAACAAAATGCTATTAGTATTATTATTATTATGAATTTACTAATTACTTTTTGCTACACATTAAGTGTTTGAAAATTATGATTGCTGTTGACAGTTGTCCTGTATTAGCCTTTATCTTGCACTGTTTTAGGGGTACAACAGGGACGCAATTATAATATACATTGGAATATAATAAATCAAAGACATGAGCAAGACATGAGCATGACAAGACTGAGCAAATTCCACTCACTAACTTTGCATGATAAGATAGGATCCGTTAATGTAGGGCAGATGGAACATGCTAGATCTCTCTCTCTCTCTCTCTCTCTCTCTCTCTCTCTCTCTCTCTCTCTCTCTCTCTCTCTCTCTCTCCGTCCATAGAAACGCTTACTCCCCATTCCCTCCCGCAGTATAAATCTTAAAAACAACACCATACAGATAAAAATGATATATACAATAAAAATAAAAATACAATTTAAAAGCAAAGTGACTTAAATTATATGTATATTTTTGGGGTTATTTTTTTTACAAAAAAAGTTTCAAAAGTATTTAAAGTGGCAGTAGTGCAGCAGCATCATGAATACAGTGCAGTACATTGCAGTAACTGTGATGAGTCCAGATAGTCCAGCAAAGTATGACAGTGTAATGGTAATGACTATGTTACAAAAGTGAAAGTGGCAGCACTCCTAGCAGTTCAGTAGGCACACTGCCTAAAAACGATCCTTGATATTATTCCGATTATTGCTGTGCGTGGCAGTACAGTCATGTGTGCACAGCGAGGGGACTAGGCAGCAGCCTTGGGGTGTTTCGGTGTTGAGGACCAGAGTGGATGTTGTTCCCAATCTTCACCACTTGAGGCCTAGCATACAGATCCGAATACATTCATTTTCGAGAGATTAGGTTTACGTCCTGTCAGCATATAATAAGGCGTCTGTCCTACACGTCTGTTGTAACATCTGTTACGTATTACAGCTGCAGTCATGACGGCATATGTCCATAGCTTCTTTGGTAAATTGCTCTCAAGAAGCATGCATCTTGCCATTTCAAAAAGTGTTCTCCAGTTTCTCTCAGCTGTCCCATTTTGATGGGGTGAGTAAGGTGCTGAAGTTTCATGTCATATTGCATGTTGTATAAGGAGCGATTGGAAGTTTGTCCCGGTGAATTCTGTACCGTTATCGGACCTTATACATTTGATTTTACCGTAAGGTGCGACATCAGCAATGAATTTCTCTGTGGCTTTGAAAGTATCACTTTTAGCTTTTAGGAAATACACAAATACTGCCCCTGAAAAGTCATCTGTAAAAGCCAATGTGTATCTGAATCCCTCCTTAGCCTCTGGCTCAATGGGACCTGCTAAATCAGTGTGCACAAGATTTAGCGCTGCTTTAGCTCTTGCATCTGGTTGTCTGTTCCTACTCTGAGCAAATTTACCTCGAGTACACACTTCACAGTTAAGGTTAGATTTATCAATCCCACCCTTAATTTTCATCCCCTCAGTAACTTTTTCCAGTTGTGACACATCATCATAGTTACAGTGACCAAGTATTTCGTGCCATGTTTGAATGTCATAACATCCATAACATGCATCGTCCTCAGCTTCACAGTCCACAGTGTTTAAAAAATAAAGTCTATCATATTCCTTGATGTCAAATATTTTACCTTTCTGGTGAATCAGCTGGTTACAACCCTGACGAAAGTTCACTGATGCTCCGTTGGCTGTTGCTGATTTAACAGAGAAAATGTCTTGTGGATAGGACGGTATGTAGAGCGCGTCCTTCAGCGTCGCTGTCACTCGTCGTCCCTCCGTGTCTTGCAGGCAGACCTCCGCCTCCCCTTTCTTCAGAGCGACACCACTTGTTCTGGTCCCGTCAGCCAATTCAACGAAGTGGTCTTTCGGTTGAAAAGTTTCATCGAACCTTTTAAACTTGTCGATGTTCGTTATTATGTGTGACGTTGCTCCGGTGTCGACCATCAGCCCTTTATGTGTAACTCCGGTAATTGGACTGTCACATACTTTAAAAACAAATGAGTGGTCTTCAACGTCAGTTGCTTGTTTAGCATTGTCTTTCTTTTTGCGTCTGCAGTTTGCATCGGTATGTGTGGAATTTTCGCAAAAAAACTGCACCACTGTCTCTGGTCTTTGCTGTTGCTGCTACGCGCACTTCGACACTCACGAGCCCGGTGCCCTTTCTGACCGCAGTTGTAGCAGGTGATATCGGGGCCATCTCTCCACTTCACCCAGCCACTCGCTTTCATAATGTTATCACATTCTTCACTCAAGTTCGCATTGTATTTTTCTGTGCTTTCATAGCTCCTCAACTTTGTTTTGAACTCACCAAAAGTTATCTTCTCATCCCCTTGTGTAATGTGGATGGCAAACGGCCTATAACAGGTTGGCAGTCCCTTTAAAATCATTGCTATCAACAGCCCGTCGCTAAGAGTCTCTTCAGCATTTCTCAGTGCTGTAATTGCCGTTTCGGCACGAATAATATAGTCAGTGACGCTCTCATTAGCGGCTTTCTGCAGCGGCGTTAGTTCAGTGTAGAGGCTGATCACCCGTGGTTTCCCTTTCCCAGCGTAGCGGTTCCTCAGTATTTGTAATGCTTTTCTTCCGTGTCGCTGCTTCTCTCATGATCAGTGAAAGGCTTTGATGGTCCAGTGGATCAATTCCGCATAGGCCTCTTCGTTTTCCTGATCATCCTCCTCTCATCATCCTCACCTGGCTCCTCATCATCCTCACCTGGCTCCTCATCATCCTCACCTGGCTCCTCATCATCCTCACCTGGCTCCTCCTCATCCTCACCTGGCTCCTCCTCATCCTCACCTGGCTCCTCTAAGATGGCAGCCTTCAATCCTAGCAGTCGTAGGTGACCCAAAAACTTTGTCTCCCATAACTCGTAGTTCTTCTCATCTCCGTCGAAACACAAACGGTTCCACCGGCTTCCATGGTCCCTCCTGGCCCATAACCTGTTAACCATGGTCCCTCCTGGGCCCAGAACCTGTTAACCATGGTCCCTCCTGGGCCCAGAACCTGTTAACCATGGTCCCTCCTGGCCCATAACCTGTTAACCATGCCATGATCTCAGGGCAGGAATACCGTGAACATAGTTTAACGTGACGGAGGAATAAGTGCACACATACACCGTCGGCTTTGCTTCAACCGGAAGAACACATGTTTTATTGCGCACGCCCCTTTTATCACGGGAATACAGGAAGTGATTAGTATAAGAGTATTAAATAAACAAAATCATAATTCAACAACAATAATATATATATATATATATATATATATCAACATATTTTATTAAGTCACTAGAGCTTTTAATGAGACACTTGAGCATGCTTATCTTTCATAAGCTTTGATAGCTGTGGGGGCAGTGTGGGCACAGCCGTCACGAGGCTGCTCTCCACATCCAGGCTGTTCCTCTGCTTGGTTTTGATGTGAGTCAGGGCCCAGAAGGTAGATAGATAGATAGATAGATAGATAGATAGATAGATAGATAGATAGATAGATAGATAGATAGATAGATAGATACTTTATTAATCCCGAGGGAAATTTAGTCTTCCAGCAGCTTATACAAATAGCAAACAAACACTTATTCAGTTATAAAAACTTTAAAAATGAAGGGACTTATCTAAAACACAATTAGAATTATAAAATTACAATAAATTACAATAAACAAGAAGTGGAAAATATACTATTTTAAAACAAAAATTATACTAATATATATTGTAATAATACCATAAATACAGAATACAATAAGTGTAAGTAGTGCAAATAAAGGTAGTTGTGTTTTGGGGTCACAGAGCAGGTGTGTGTAACAGTGGAGGCCCAAATGCACAAAAGTCAGTCTCCCCCCGTCCACTCTGGGAAGAGTTGAATAGTCGTATGGCCTGGGGAACAAACGACTTCCTCAGTCTCTCTGTGGAGCACTGTTGGGATAGTAGTCTACCACTGAACACACTCTGCTTCATGACCGTGCTGTGTAGGGGATGACGTGCGTTGTCCATGATGGACATCAGTTTGCTGAGGGTCCTTTTCTCTGCTACTGACATAAGGTGATCCAGCTCTGTGCCAACCACAGAGCCAGCTGTCCTCACCAGCCTGTCTTGCCGCGTGGTGTTCCTCTTCTTAATGCTGCCTCCCCAGCACACCACAGCATAGAAGAGGACACTGGCAACAACAGACTGGTAAAACATCAGTAGCAGTTTCCTGCAGATGTTGAAAGACCCCAGCCTCCTAAGGAAATGAAGTCGACTCTGCTCCCTTCTTGTACAACGTGTCGGTGTTAGCTGACCAGTCCAGTTTATTGTCCAGCTGCAGCCCCAGGTACTTATAGGTGCTGACTACCTCCACATCAACTCCCTTGATGGAGACTGGTTGCATGTGGGGCCTGGACCTCCGAAAGTCTACCACCATCTCTTTGGTCTTGTAGGTGTTCAGCTCAACAACAACAAATCGTGAGGATTGAATCCTCTTTATTGGTCACATACATGAAGACATACAGTGAAACGTGTTCTCTGCATTTAACCCATCCTAGTATTAGGAGCAGTGGGCAGCTATTCATACAGCGCCCGGGGAGCAGTTAGGGTTAGGGTCTTCCTCAAGGACACCTCGACAGTTTTTGCCGGGGATCGAACCAGCAACCTTCCGGTTGTGAGGCGACCGCTCTACCTCCTGAGCTAGACTGCCGCCCCTAGGTGCCCCTACACCTAGCTGTAGGTGGTTTGACCCGCACCACCCTACAAAGTCCTCTATCAGGCTCCGAATTGTACTTAAAGTCAGAGGTATACAGGGTGAACAAGACAGGAGAGAGCACAGTCCTCTGTGGCGCACCAGTGCTGCTGATCACAGTCTCAGAGGAGCAGCCTGTCAGCCTGACATACTGGGATACCCCGTGAGATAGTCTTTGACCCAGGTCACCAGGTGTGAGTCTACCCCCATCTCTGTCAGCTTGTCTCTCAGTAGGAGGGGCTGGATAGTGTTGAAGGTGCTGGAGAAATCAAAAAACATGATCCACACAGCACCGCTCCCTTTGTCCAAGTGAGAGTAAGCCCTGTGTGACAGATAGAGGACAGCATCGTCCACCCCCACCTTCTCCTGGTAAGCAAACTGCAGGGGATCCAGTGCGTGGCAGACCTGGGGTCTCAGAATCTTTAGCAGCAGGCGCTCTAGAGTCTTTGAGATGTGTGATGTTAGGGCAACTGATCTGAAGTCATTAAACTCACTGGGGTGTGCCTTCTTGGGAACTGGGATGAGGCATGATGTCTTCCATAGTAGAGGGACCCTTCTCATGTGCAAGCTCAAGTTAAAGATGTGTTGGAGGGGTTCCCCCAGCTGGACAGCACAGGCTTTGAGCATTCTCGGGCACACCTTGTTCGGCCCGGCTGCCTTGCTAGTGCAAAGCCTCCTCAGCTCTACTCTGACTTGATCTGCAGTGATGATGGGTGGGGGGGGGGGTTGCATTGTCTGTGATGGCTGCCTGGGGGATGGGTGAATCTGTAGCAGGTAGTTAGGTGAGAACTGGGCAATCGTTGATGATCGCTGATGATGCAGATGGAGAAGATGAGATTGAGGGGGTGAGGCAGACAGCAGCACTAGATGGGGGAGGTGAGGGGGTGAGGCAGACAGCAGCACTAGATGGGGGAGGTGTGGAGGTGACAACGACAGGGCCGTCGAATCTGTTGTAAAAGTGGTCGAGCTGTTGGCTCTCACCACATCCCCATCTGCTGCCCTGCTGTTCTTCCTCTTCCAGCCTGTGATGGTTTCATGCCATCCCAGACCTCCTCATGTTGTTCTCTTGCAACTTCTGCTCCACCTTCCTCCTGTAGGACTCCTCTGCCTCTCAGCCCAACCTCCAGTTCCCCCTGAACGCTTCAGCCCGCTCACCATCTCTGAATGCCCTCTTTTTCTGGTTGAGAAGGCCCTTGACATCGCTGGTGATCCAGGGCTTATCGTTCGGAAAGCAGCGTACAGTTCTCATAGGAACAACAACGTCCATACAAAAGTTGAGGTAGTCAGTGGTGCAGTGAGTGACACCCTCAATGTCATCTCCATGTGACTCTTGCAGCACACTCCAGTCAGTGGTCTCAAAGCAATCTCTCAGAGCTTCCTCTGCCTCAGGAGACCATTTCCTGAAGGAGCGTGTCGTTGAGAGTTGTCTTTGTACAGCTGGCTTGTGGCTTGTAAGGAGGACCAGGTTGTGATCAGACTTACCTAAAGGTGGCAGAGGGCTGGCACTATATGCTTCCCTCACGTTGGCATATAGGAGGTCTATTGTCCTGTTTTTCCTGGTGGGGCAATCCACAAACTGATGAAAAGCAGGGAGAGTAGAGTCCAGTGTGACATGATTGAAGTCTCCAGAGATAGCCATGAAGGCTTCAGGGTGTTGTGTCTGAAGTCTGGCGGTAGTGGAGTGGATGACGTCACACGGGACTCAAGGTCGGAGACTCACCGCCAACAGCTCGATATCCCGATTGCAGATCGTCTCCTTCACAGTTACATGCCCTGGGTTGCACCATCTGATGTTGATGAAGAGTACAAGTCCCCCACCCTTGTGCTTGCCACTGAGCTTAGCATCCCTGTCCGCTCTCACCGTAGTGAAACCAGGTACATCCACATTAGCGTCTGGGGTGTTGCCGGTTAGCCACGTCTCCGTGAAACACATTAGGCTGCACTCCCTGTACGTCTTCTGATTCCTCACCAGGCAGCCAGCTCATCTGTTTTGTTGGTTATGGAGTTCACGTTTCCAATTGCTACCGACGGAATAAAGGGCTTGAATCACCACCGCTTAGCAATACGCCTAGCCTTGAGCTTAGCAATACGCCTAGCCTTGAGCTTAGCAATACGCCTAGCCTTGAGCTTAGCAATACGCCTAGCCTTGAGCTTAGCAATACGCCTAGCCTTGAGCTTAGCAATACGCCTAGCCTTGAGCTTAGCAATACGCCTAGCCTTGAGCTTAGCATACGCCTAGCCTTGAGCTTAGCAATACGCCTAGCCTTGAGCTTAGCAATACGCCTAGCCTTGAGCTTAGCAATACGCCTAGCCTTGAGCTTAGCAATACGCCTAGCCTTGAGCTTAGCAATACGCCTAGCCTTGAGCTTAGCAATACGCCTAGCCTTGAGCTTAGCGCCCGCTCTGCAGCCTGATAGACCCTCCTCAGCTCCGCCGGTAGAAGGTAAACATTGCCTGCCCCGTTGCTCAGAGATCAGCTGCTCCCTTGAATCAACAAGGTTTCCTTTAACTTCTAGAACAGCCGTATCCATAGGATAGAAAGAGATTCACACAGAAAGTGCAATAGAAAATGTTTAAAAAAGTTAGCAAAGTTAAAAGAAAAATACGAGTTCACGAACACTACAAAGACGGAGCTACTGGAAAGGCAGACACTCGCGTCGGCGCCATACACAACTTCACACATATAGGTAGATCCAAAAGGCAAGAGTTCATTCAATGCACATTTCCCCAGCTCTGGATACTCCTTTGCAACATCACACTCTGTCAGTGACTTTTCCAGCATATGCCATCTTTTGCCCACGATCAGAGAACAAATCCACCATGTTTTCCTGCAGTCTGGCAGGAAGGCTACTGCTGCTCTCAGTCACTCTGAACGGGTTCCTCACCCAGTCCAGCTGTTCTGACTTTGCTTCAATGTCATGAAAGTACTGGTTGAACTCTGTTTTGAGTTTGGACTGATGCGTTTTAACAATTGTGACTATCTGCTTGATTTCAGCATCAGTAGTGGCAAGATAGCCATCAAGCAGTGGGAAACAGATTATATCCCCTTTGTCGCATTTCGTCTCCCATAAGTTGACTTTATTTATGAATCCATTCACTCTGTCATACATGTTAAGGATATGCGAGTCCTTGCCTTGAAGTGTGAGGTTAAGCTCATTAAGCTTGGAGAAGACATCGGCAAGATATGCCAGCCGTGCAACCCACCCTGCATCCCGAAAAACCACTGCGAGAGGATGAGAGTGCTGTATCAGGAAAGCAGACAGCTCAGTGCAAATTTCAATTACAGCCTGGATAGTGTTTTACCACGCGACAAACAGCGGACGTCTGTGTGAAGCAGTAGCTGCCCATGCTCTGCCCCGCTGTCTTGACACAGAGTTTGAAATAGTTGGTGATTTGTAGGTCTGGACTCAATGAAATGAATCACCTTAACTGCGTCATCCATGACAGCACTTAACTCGGGGCTCATCCTTTTACTGGCGAGAGCCTCCCGGTGGATAGTGCAGTGATTCCACTAAATTTTCGGGGTTTACCTTCATCACACGTCCATGCAACCCACGCACTTTCCCCGTAATCGCAGCTGCACCGTCGGTACAGATGTGACTGCAGGATTTCCACTCAAGATTGTTTTCTTTGAAAAAGCTGTCAATCACCTGAAATATTTCTTCGCCAGTTGTCTCTCCTGTTAGCTTTTTGCAAAACAAGATATGCTAATGTATGTCAGACTCTTCAGCATAAAGCGCAAAGGCCAGGAGCTGAGCCTCCCCACTCACATCCGTCATTTCATCCAACTGTTGAGCGAACTGACCGGCTCTTTTTATTTTATTCACCACCTGACCATTAATATTAGTGGACATGTCATAGATCCTGCGGCAGATTGTGTTGTTCGATAATGGAGCGGTTTTCAGCACGTCTGCTGCTTTCTGGTCCAGCATAGTTTCAGCCAAAATGATCGCGGCAGGGAGAATCAGATCATCTGCAATTGAATGTGGTTGCCACAGCATAGGATGCCTCCATTGCTTTGCTTGACACACTTGCCGCTTTCTCTAATGTAGTCTGACATGACTTGAATTCGGACAGTTTTTGTTTGAAAAAGTCCTATTATTATTAAAATAATAATAATATATATATATTTTAAATTAATTGCAATCCCTAATCCCCACTGATAGATATATAGATATATATAGATATATATCTATATATATATATATATATATATATATATATATACCAGTGGTGAAGCTTCAGGGCCTTCAAGGTATTCAGAGAAGACCCTGGAACTCTCAGATGAAACAAAAAATATGAAATGAATTGTATTAATAAAATGTAATACAATTTAATAAAATTGAATACAATTTAAATAAAATGAATAAATGAGAATGGTATCTGTGTTGTTATCTGTTATATTACAGTGTTACGTTGATTTGTTTGTCTTTCTCGGTCCATGCACGACGCATTTGAGTGGTTTTGTGTTGGAAAAACAATGCAACCAATCAGATATTTTTCTAGGTTGCTGGGAAGAATATCCTTCAACCAAAGTATTCCCGATTGCTTTGGCCCTTAGACTGAATGAGAGGACGTTTGGATTGACAATTTGATCAACCAATCATATAGTGATTTGTAGCCAATGGGCGTATTCTTTCAGATTTCCCCACAGCTCAATAGGGAGCTAGAAGGTATACTGGCTGGAGTGAGAGGGGATCTAGTGTAGTGCTACGTTGTTTCTACGTAGGTTTTTTACGTCAAAATGGCGAAGGCGAAGATGATGGGCTGTTACTTCACTACATGGACTCTGCTTTACCAACTATGGTACACTTGGAAATTGGCTGCGACAATCTGATCTGCCTAAATGAGATAAGGCATAAAGTGACTGCCTCCGTGACGTCCGTCTGACTAGAACAACTGAATTTTAGAATGGGGGGGGGGGGGGGGGGGTGGTCTACAGTGGGGTGTGTGTGTGTGTACAGTGGAGTTATTATTATGGCAACGGAGCGCGTTTGTAATATTTTAACCCCTGTATACACACACACGCACACACACACACACACACACACACACACACACACACACACACACACACACACACCCTCCATCCCCCCCTCCCCCCGCCCCGTCAGTGTTCCAGGGGAATTCTAGAATAATTAAAGCATGTCCTTTTCCTTAAATTTATATAAAATAAAAGCCCAAACGTCCTTCAGTTTGGGGCAACAATAGAACACATGGGCTAGGTTTGGAGAGCTGTCTCGCAGCGGTCACATATATCCTTAACATTTGGGTAGATCTTGGCAAGTCTTGCCTTGCTAAAATGAATACGGTGCAAGACCTTAACTTTTATAAGTCCGAGACGTGTACAGAATGCAGATGAATGTATCCTATTAACAGCTGCATCCCAGAAATCGTCTGTAAGATTTGACCCTAATTCACTTTGCCCATGATCGTTTTAGTAAGGGTATGAGCATTCAGTGTCATGAGATGATTATATATTTAGGAAATGATGCTATTTTGGCTAGGCAAAATCTCCAGACAATCCTCCAGAGTAATTTGGGGGAAACAGTGGAAATTGGGCTTTAACAAAGTGCCTCACTTGAAAATACCGAAAAAGGTCATGTCCAGACAGGGAGTATTTTTCCTTTAGGCTTTTAAAGCTAGAAAAGACATTACAGTCATAGAGGTCATTAATAGTCTTAAGTCCTTTTCTATCCCATAATGGGAAAGCACAGTCAATCACTGAGGGAGGGAACATATGGTTGTTTGAAAGTGGGGCTAGTGCAGATGGGGCTTTAAATTTAAAATGCCGCCAGAATTTAAACCAGATTTTAAAGGTCAAAAGTACTATCGGGTTGGATGTATACTTAGAAGGGGACATTGGTAGCGAGGAGCATATTAAAGCTGGAAGTGATGATGATCGGCAGGACTTGGCCTCCAGCAGACATCAGTTAGTCTGAGGTGCATCCAGAACGTCAGCTTGTGAATATTTGCTGCCCAATAATAATACAGAAAATGAGGTAGGGCCTGCCCACCTAGAGACCGATTCCCCTGGAGCACCGCTCTGCCAATCCTAGGAACCTTGTTGCCCCATATAATGTGATAGCGTTGTTTATGGAAGAAAATAAATATTTGGGTATAAAAAGGGGGAGACACGGAAAAGAGTGAAGAAATGTAGGCAAGGTATTCATTTTCACCACACATTGTATTTTACCAATCAGTGAGAGAGGCAAATAATTCCATCTCTGAAAGTCAAGATTTCACCTGGGCGAGCAGAGGTGTCAAATTTGCTATTTGTATTAAGTTTGTAGACTGAAAGTTTTCCAGAATTTACAGGACCGCTGGGATGCTTACAGCCGGATCAGTGACATTACAGTAAGAGATCATCCGCATACAGGGAGACTCTATATTCTATTCCTTCGCGTTTAATACCGCAGAGCACTGGGGACGCTTTAAGTGTGATCAATGAAGGCTCGATAGCCAGTGCAAATAGAAGAGGAGACAGGGGACAACCCAGGCAGGTCCCACGTGTCAGCGGGTACAGCAGTACAGCAGGCCAACCCAATCACAAATTGTATTACCAAAACCAATGTTCTGTAATACTCTGAATCTCCATTCGACACGATCAATTGCTTTCTCTGCATCTAAAGAGATTACAACTTCATGCAATTTTGAGGTTTGTTTTGAGTAGATAATAGCTAGAAGTGATTGAATGTTAGAAAAGGAGTGTCTTATCTTAATAATGCCTGTCTGGTCGTCTGATACCGCTTTGGGGAGAACCTTCTCCAAATGGTTTGCCAATACCTTTGCCAGTATTTTAACATCGACATTAAGAAATTGGACGGTAAGAACCACAATGCGTGGGTCTTTCCCTTTTTTAAGTAATAAAGAGATGAAGCCTGCGTTAAAGTGGTTGGCAGAGAGCCCAACCCACCCCTCCCATTCCCTAACCCCAAGTCTCCTTCCCCAAACGAAGAAGACAGCAGGTTAATGTTATCCATTAACTTCCGATGCATCTATACTTGACTAACTTAACTTATCTACCTCTAGGGTGGCTCCCCAACAACATACTGGGTTATCCTATCCAAATGATAAGAACAGGCAACAAGTAAATAAACACATTTATATCCCTACATTGCTAGTAACCCTGCAATAGAAGCGGCCTGGTGTCATAAACTGTAGTTAGCAGGCCAGAAGGCCAGAAGTATCAAAACCAAAATAAAATAGTTATTTTAGTACAGTAGTGATAGATTAATATTCAAAGGCAGAAATATGTTGACTGCAGAATAAAATAAATAAATAATAATACATATAAAATAAATAAAAATGTGGGATAAACTCCTACTGTTGTTGACATTACCATGGCCCAGAGACAATCCATATGGATTCCCACGCAAACACATGTAAGCACACCAAACAGTGAAATCTGCAACATATGTGGGTTAAAGGCACTTTTAACAAATATACCTAAAACAGTGCATATTTTTCCCTATAGTACACACCACCGAGAATTCCCGTCAGTGTAGCACTATCTCTCACACACAAGTTTACAAACTAACAAATTAACAAATTAGTTTGAAACACAAATTAACAAATTAGTTTGAAACACAAATTAACAAATTAATTTGAAACACAAAATAACTAATGAATTTTAAATGCGCCCTGCGCTACATTTCAGCACACAGCTCGCCAGGCAGACTGTATACATTATAACGGCATGTGTCTTAATGCCTTTCCCAAACACTAAGTGAAGTGGCAGTCGTAAAAGGTTTGGGCTTGTTCTGGCAAGTCGAAAAAGACCCCTGTGCCGTCATGCACGACCCAAAGGCGGACAGCGGGCATCTGAATCTCACATTTCACCTTTTTCTCGTGGAGCTTCGCCTTCACAGAGTTGAATGCGAACCACTTTCAATCATCTTACTGAACTTCTCCAAAGAGGACAAGGTAGGGCAGAGGGCCCTGCTCAGAGCCTCTTTTATCATGGTGGAAAGTGATGTGCTTAGATCCGCGATAAGAGCAGAGCGAAGTGTTTCCAGATCTGCAGGCAGTTTTTGGCTGGGGTCGGGCCTTGACATGGCAGCGCTCGTATCCACAGTCGCGTGGTCGGCAGAACCTGTTGTCTTTTTCCGCAGTTTGTAGGACATTTCAGTTTAAAAAAATAATGTTATGGTCCAAAGTTGTTAAATGTCGTGGAATAACAGCAAAAAATGCACCTGTGCAAGTAACAGGATATGTTATTATTTTTTTACATATATACGGGAGCCACGTTCCCCTCAGCCAGTTGAGGACATCTAGTAAGGATGCATCCTAGTCGCCCGAGGGAGGTTTTCCAGGCACATCCAACTGGGAAGAGACCACAGGGCAGACAGACCAAGGTACAGGTGGGGTGATTACATCTCCACACTGGCCTGGGAACGCCTCGGGATCCCCCAGTCAGAGCTAGTCCATGTTGCCAGGGAGAGGAAAGTTTGGAGTCCCCTGCTGAAGCTGCTACCTCTGCGACCAGATTACGGATAAGCGGTAGAAGACGGATGGATGGACGTTCCCCTCACATGCTATATTAAATTAAAAAAAATTGTTATTATTTATATTATTTTAATTATTTTATATATATATATTAATATTTTATATATATATATGTAATTGCAAGGGGTGGAGTCACACAGGGTTTCCTGTTAATAATATTTGTTCGGACTCGGAGAGAAACACATTTGATAGTGCAAGATGGTGGTTTCAGAAGACGATTTTAACATACAGATTTGGCCAGTCTACTACAGAGGTTTTATTTTTGAGTGTTTGCTAGTAGTCATTTGTTTCTTTACTGATTTGAAAGAGAGACCTTCCAATCGATGATGAGCCATATCACGATCGCTGTGGTTCCTCCGGTCAGGTTTGTTTTTTTCTGTCGTGTCCCTACCCCCATAATCAGACCGCCAACCCTCTGGGGTCACTTCTCAACGGCCTAATAGCTCAGATGGTTTCTGGAGCTGAAGATGTGTACAGCGTCAGTGTTTCATTTTAAGCCTTGGAAATGGAATCAGAGATGACGGAGGACATCGCATGGGTGTTTAAAGGTGTAAACGGCAGGCAGCATCACCGTTTGTGTTTCAGTTAAATCCCCAAAAGTCTCTGAGCTGATCTTTTTGTTTTGATGTATTGATTGGGTGATTGGTTTATCACAGAAATACATAGACTAGTGGACTAATATTCTAGTGGATCTATATAAAAGAATAAAGAAAGTGATTGATCGGTCAGAAGGGTGACAAGTTATTTGTATAAGAAATCAAGTTGTTTTATCAGGTAGAGAAAACAACAGAGAAACGAAGAAGAGGGTGACTAGCTGTATAAAAAACTCTCCCACACAGGTTGTACACACACACACACACACACACACACACACACACACACACACACACACACACACACACACACACACACACACACACACACACACACACACACACACACCTCCTCCGGCAATCCACTACTGCTGATTGTCAGCTTAATGGTTAGCAAGAGGAGAGTAGTAGTACATAAAGCAAAGTGTTTCCAATAACTGGGGAACCAAGTGAAATATCCTCCTGGAAGGTCTAGGCCAGCTACGGCTGTACAGAGGCCTACTTCATAAAATTTGTCTATTGTCTATTGGTCTATTACCCATACAAACTGGGATTATTTTCCAGAGACTTGACCAGTTTCCTCTCAATGGCCAGCAGAGCAAGGTTACTCAAATGGTTTTGGCCCATTGAGTTGCGAGTGTATGACTTCACTCGTTTTAAGCAGGAGAAGCTCCTCTCTACACCTGCTGATGAACTGTAGCTCCAATTGTTGCAGCTAAAGACATCAGCTTGTATGGCTGAGACATTGCTTTATCCAACTGCATGTCTTTAAAAAACACTGAGCAGTCACACAACTTCCCCCTGTTGCCCTGAACATAGCTTTAAATAAAGACAATTTTTACTAAACCCAAACGAAAGAAACTCAAGTCCATTGACTCCCAGTGAAGCCGGCTGTCCAGCCATGAGGTATTGTCCAATGAATGTCTAACTTTTCTGTACTGAAACAAAGTGTATTCTGAAGTGCCATTAAACCCCAGAGACGCTGAGCTTCAATGCATTTTAATGGGTCGTCCTTCCTCGGACTATGAGAAATAAATCACGTTAAACTAAGACCACCTGCGAGAAATTATTGCTGAACAAACTAGCCGAAGAAATAAATATGTTTATATACTTATATAGATATATATAAATACACACTCAGAAACACGCACACAGAAACAAATAGAAATACACACGCAGACACACACACACACACACACACAGCAAAACACGCACACAGAATCACACACATACACAGAAACACACACACATACATAACACACACACACACAGTAACACACACAGAAACACAGAAACACAGAAACACTCACGTTTGTTCATACACGTCACATCATTCTACATGGGCATCGCCTGAAAGCAATTGAATGCAATTTTTAGACAAAGTGAAGTTATTACAGAGAATGACCCCGGCTTTCCACTGTGATACTAACACAGTGTGAAAACGCCATGACAACCTGTAGGCTGTGAAACAACAATTCTGTGGCAATTTCTGGCCCCTATATTTGTGCAGCTAATAAAGCGTTCCCATGGTGATTGCTGTTTGGCGGGAGATGTAATTTAGGAGAAGTATGCTAATGCTTTGATTTTGTTTCTGGGGAAACACCGTCAATGTAGACACATTTCAAGTCAAGTCAAGTCAAGTTTATTGTCACTTCACAGTTTACAGTTTAGTATAAAGCAGTGATGTGAAATTGTTGTGTGCAATACCCGACGACAGACAGCAGTTATAAAATAAGATAAAATAAAAATAGATAAAAAATAGAATAAAAAATAGAATAAAGAATATAAAATAAAAATAAAAAATGCAATTTATAAAATGCAAAAATCAGCACAGAAAAGAGCAATATATATATATAAATCAATGTAATAAAATATACATTGTTATATGTTATACGCCCTTGTTCAGCAGCCTGATGGCCTGACTGTGGAAGCTATCTCTAAGCCTATTTGTACGACACTTGATACTGCGGTATCGCCTGCCTGACGGTAATAGTTTAAAATGGTCTCCAAGTCCCGTTCCAAAAGCCTACAAAAAAATGCTTTGAATTGCATTCTGTGGGTCAAAATACAACCAATTTCATTCCCGGAATGTCCCCTGCAAGTCGCTTCTTCCCGGGACTTCCAGGATTTTACTAAACAATCATTTTCAGTTGACTTATTTTTGTTTTACGTAGTAAAACCGAACCCCAGCAGACTTACCAAGATAACAGTTTGACATTTAAACTGTGACGTGCGAGGAATGCAATGTTTGTGTGTGAGCTACAGAGGACGGTAAGTCTGTGATACGATACAAACTCACCGGCTAATGAGGCATCGGGACCGGGCACAGTCTCTGTTATCAACTGCTACAGACCAAGGATATATGGTATTATGGATATAATAACGCAGACAGAAGATTGAAGAACGTCAGCAAATGTGTTTAAAATAAACACTTATACAGGCAAAGATAAAATATGTATATTTAGTTTATTTAATTTAGTCTTTTATTGGACTCCTTCCTTACAGCTAACCACTGTTTAACACTAAAAAATACCTGTAATATGTGAAGGGCAGCCGCTTTAGCAACTCCTGGATAACCAGGCAGGGAACAATGAGACACCATGCCAGGCCACACCAACCACAAACACTACAGTTTGATTCATATAAAATATGAAACTCTTAACAAAAGCGTCAAAGCTGAGGTCTGCCTCTCTCTGCAGTGCACCGTGGACGTTGTAGTAAATTGACAATCATATACACCTCACGTCTGTACTTTATCCTGAGCGCTTGGGACAATATGATCATCACACCATGATGGACACTAAGAGTTAATGGAACCGTGGCTGTGCCGGTGGAACCTCTCTTTAAATAGATGTGCTAGATGAGACACAGACACTGGGGGGTGATGTCAAAGGAACTCGTTGAACCGGCTGCAGTGCAAATAGCCTTCATGATTCTCCCTGCTAGCGATAACAGTTGAGCTTCATCCTTGTTCCAAATAAAAATCTCAAAACGCCATACCCATAGCTCCATCCTCATCACGGGGAAACCACCAGATGGACAGCTCCATCCCCAGGGTTCAATCGCCTTTTTACTGAAGCCCAACATCAGACCAGCGTTAGCATAAGGAGAACATGTAATATTGTCTCCCCAAAGGGTCAAACTCTGTTCCCCCAAATGTTTCCAATCATGCCCAAAAGACCATCCAAAACCACCCGTCTCCCCCAGCCCACGCAACGGCCTAATTTGCTTTCATTGCAGTTGAAGGAAAAAGTTAAAGTCCCCTGTCCAAAAGCATAGCCGTTAAGGGTAGACTGCTGGTCCATATTTGTATCTGTGAGTGCATTTGAATAAGGAATACGTTACATGAACTTTGAATCACATTCCTATAGGAATGTGATTCAAAGTTCAGTGTGGGAGGCTTAATTTGGCAATGAAAAATGAAGGATATTTGGTGAATGTTTGGCTCATCCAAAGACTCTTATATACAGTGGTTGTTTACATGCTTAGCGTGGCTGGCCTCAGTGGGAATTGAACCCAAAACCCTAGCAGAATTAGTTCCTTGCTCTACTAGCTTAGCAAGACAGAAAAAAATGAATCCCACAGAAAGAGAAAAAAAAAAGTTAATTCTAACCCTTGTTGACTCTACTAAATGTATAAAAGCACTGTAACTTTAAGGAATGAAGGAAATTGGGAGAATGAGAATAATTTGGAGGATTCTCCTATAATGCTGTACGCTCATTCTGAGATTAACATATCGACATTGACAAAATCAATAAAATTGCTTTCTTTCCATGAAGAAGTTGAGCTACCCATCCATGATCGACCGGAGGTTATGTGTTCAAACCAGTTTGTCTGTCTGTCTGTTGGTCTTTTAGCAACATAAATGCAAAGGTTATTAACAAAATTGGATGAAACTTGGTGGTAATATTACTTATGGGCCAAGGAACAACTGATTAGTTGAATAGTTGATTATTTATCTTGGCATTGATCGGATGTGAATCCGGATCCAGGACCTTTTGGACCTTTTGGTGTGGCAGAATTATGCGCTGTACTGATTTAATATTAGCCTTGTCTGTGAGTCTGTGTGGGGGGGTGTGTGTGGGGGGGGTGTGTGGGGGGTGTGTGTGTGGGGGGGTGTGTGGGGGGGGGTGGGGTGGTGTGTGGGGTGTGTGTGGGTCTGTGTGGGGGGGGGTGTGTGGGGGTGTGTGTGTGGGGGTGTCTGTGAGTCTGTGTGGGGGGGTGTGTGTGGGGGTGTGTGTGAGTCTGTGTGTGGGGGTGTGTGTGGGGGGTGTGTGTGTGGGGGTGTGTGTGTGGGGGTGTCTGTGAGTCTGTGTGGGGGGTGTGTGTGTGGGGGTGTGTGTGGGGGTGTGTGTGGGGGTGTGTGTGGGGGTGTGTGTGGGGGTGTGTGTGAGTCTGTGTGTGGGTCTGTGTGTGGGGGGGTGTGTGGGGGTGTGTGTGGGTCTGTGTGGGGGGGTGTGTGGGGGTGTGTGTGGGGGTGTCTGTGAGTCTGTGTGGGGGGGTGTGTGTGGGGGTGTCTGTGAGTCTGTGTGGGGGGGTGTGTGTGGGGGTGTGTGTGAGTCTGTGTGTGGGGGTGTGTGTGGGGGTGTGTGTGAGTCTGTGTGTGTGGGTGTGTGTGGGTGTGTGTGTGTGGGGGTGTCTGTGAGTCTGTGTGGGGGGGTGTGTGTGGGGGTGTGTGTGGGGGTGTGTGTGGGGGTGTGTGTGAGTCTGTGTGTGGGTCTGTGTGTGGGGGGGTGTGTGGGGGTGTGTGTGGGTCTGTGTGGGGGTGTGTGTGTGGGGGTGTGTGTGGGGGTGTCTGTGGGTGTGTGTGGGGGGGTGTGTGTGGGGGTGTCTGTGAGTCTGTGTGTGGGGGTGTGTGTGGGGGTGTGTGTGTGAGTCTGTGTGTGGGGGTGTGTGTGGGGGTGTGTGTGAGTCTGTGTGTGGGGGTGTGTGTGGGGGTGTGTGTGTGGGGGTGTCTGTGAGTCTGTGTGGGGGTGTGTGTGTGGGTGTGTGTGTGGGGGTGTGTGTGGGGGTGTGTGTGGGGGTGTGTGTGGGGGGGTGTGTGTGGGGGTGTGTGTGGGGGGGTGTGTGGGGGTGTCTGTGAGTCTGTGTGTGGGGGTGTGTGTGGGGGTGTGTGTGGGGGTGTCTGTGAGTCTGTGTGTGGGGGGGTGTGTGGGGGTGTCTGTGAGTCTGTGTGGGGGGGTGTGTGTGGGGGTGTCTGTGAGTCTGTGTGTGGGGGTGTGTGTGGGGGTGTGTGTGGGGGGGTGTGTGGATGGATATTTTACATCTGGAACATATTTCCATTTTCATCAGGTAGGAGAGGTTGTAAATGGGTCAGACTTGACACCACACCAGAGGAAGGGGAAGCAATATTATAAATCCTTCAAATATTCTTGATTATACTACAGTTACAAACTAAATACGATGTATCATCCAAAAAGTCCAAATATGGGCCAATTCACTCTCAAAATAATGTATTACACTTTCAATATTCAAGAATAATATAGTAACATTCTTACTGATTAGGCATTGTGTTCATTTGAGCCCAGTGAGGATCCTGTCCATTATATCAATAATCCTTTATTCATCCATGTTGTAACACATTGAGATTTTAACAAAATTCTTAAACAGGCCAGCATCCACACGGGGTGGGGCACAACAACATGCAGACAACAACACAGAAGCCACAACAATCGGTGGTACGCTAACTCACACCGGACCGGGATCAGAGTGACCCCATCGGGTCGGCCCGATCTAAGCTACCTGGTGGTGTAATGTCCTCCAGTCCACTACTACTGCACCGCGTCACGGAGCCAAGCGACGGTCCTCTGATTGGCAGGTGGCCCTGACATCGCAAGGGCGCCGTTACCCCGGTGTGGTTGGCTGCTCATGGGTGACTAAATGACAGATGGCAGTTTAATGAGGGCTTCAGACAGAGTATTCTTTATTGTTTAATTACATTGTAAAATGGTTGGTGGTGGAGGAGGAGGCGGCCGACGGCCGATGGCCACCCATCCTCAGAAATATATAAACTCACAATATTGAGAAAGCATCCAACGAACGGCATGTAAATATATCCAAAAAATATAAAATAGAAAGGTGAAGGAGGGGTGGAGGAGGGGTGGAGGAGGGGTGAAGGAGGGGTGGAGGAGGGGTGGAGGAGGGGTGAAGGAATGGAAGGATAGAAGCGTAGAAGGAACAAAGTGATTCATGTTCACTCCGGTTCCTTTGGGGGAGAGGTACCCACTCACACCGCATTACTGACATGCTAACGCAGTACCGGGGGAGGAGACGGACCATCTGAGGTAACCACGGTGATCTGCATAATAAAGACATTGCCCACAACTTGGCTCAAAGGCGGTTGTAAAAGACCATGTCTTCATGATAGGAGTTTGTTTTGGGCTGCTTGTGGTCAGTTGAACTGTACCAGGCCACATTGTGCCATGTGCTACTATGTATATTTGTATATCGCACGTGTGTGTGTGTGTGTGTGGTTTATAAGTGTGTGTAAGCATGTGTGTGGTTGTGAGTGGTTGTCAGTGTATGTTTGTATGTGTGTGAGCATACGTGTGTGTAAACATGTGTGTGTGTGTAAGCGTGTGTGTGTGTCTGTGTTTTTATGCATGTGTCTGTATATGTGTGTGTGTGTGTGTGTGTGTTTGTGTGTGTGTGTGTGTTCGCATGAGTGTGTGTGTGTGAGTATATGTATATATTCATTAATATAATTCCTTATTTCGTTCATTTATTCCTTTACCCAATTGAAAGTCCTTCTGGTAAACAAGTGAATTAATTTCTGGCCAAACAGCGGTAACCGTGACCGCTGTTTACATTCCCCCACAAGCCAACATGGACACAGCGCTGAAGGAACTGTACGGGGCTATCAGCGAACAGGAGTCGGCACACCCCGAGGCTGCTCTCATCGTGGCGGGGGACTTCAACAAGGCGAACCTGAGGAAGGTTCTCCCGAAGTTCTACAAACACATAACGAGCAACACACGGGGCGGGCGGATCCTCGACCACTGCTACACTCCCTTCCCTGATGGCCCCCTTCCTACAAGGCCCTCCTCCGGCCATCGTTCGGCCAATCAGACCACCGCTCTATCCAGCTACTCCCCGCCTATAGGCAGAGACTGAAGCAGCAACCGATCGCTGTGAGGGAGGTCCAATGCTGGTCGGACCAATCAGACTCTATGCTGCAGGATTGTTTTGATCGAGCTGACTGGCACATCCGCGTCGCCTCGGACAATAACATCAACGAGTACGTCCTCGGTCACCGGGTTCATCAAGAAGTGCATAGATGACGTTGTTCCGACCAAGTCGGTTCGGATATATCCCAACCAGAAACAGTGGATTAACGGCGATGTTCGCGCTGCCCTACACGCGTGTAACGCCGCCTTTGGCTCCGGGAATACGGAGGAATATACGAGAGCCCGCTACGACCTCCGTAAGACCATCGTCACTGCCAAGCGGGAGTATAAGGACAGAGTGGTAGATAAATTCAAGAGCCACGACGCGAGGGGTATGTGGCAGGGGCTGCAGACGATAACGAACTTCAGAGGGAGAACCAGTTGTGTAGAGATCTCCTCTACCTCCCTCCCAGGAGAGCTAAATAATTGTTTTGCTCGGTTCGACGTGAACGGCAGCCCGCCAAAGCCAGCGCCGCCTGAGGAGACCAGCCTGCTGAGCATCTCGGAGGCGGATGTGCGCCGCACCTTCAAGCGGCTGAACATCCGTAAGGCGGCAGGCCCCGACGACATCCCGGGCCGCGTCCTCAGAGCATGCGCAGACCAGTTGGCAGGAGTCTTTGCAGACATCTTCAACCTCTCCCTGTCCCAGGCTGTTGTCCCCGCGGTCTTCAAGATGTCCACCATCGTGCCTGTCCCTAAACAACCCAAGGTAACATGCCTGAATGACTATAGACCTGTAGCCCTCACCTCGATTGTCAGCAAATGCTTCGAGAGGTTGGTCAAAGACTTTATTTGCTCCGTGTTACCTGCCACGCTGGACCCATGGCAATTTTCATATCGTCAAAACAGATCCACGGACGACGCAACTGCCATGGCCCTCCACACTGCCCTTTCCCACCTGGAGGGAAAGAACTGTTATGTGCGAATGCTGTTTGTGGACTACAGCTCAGCGTTCAACACGATAGTTCCTGCCAAGCTCGACACCAAGCTTAGAGGTCTAGGCGTGCCCCCTTCCATCATCCCTAGGGATGAGTGCTGAGCCCTCTCCTCTACTCCCTCTACACCCACGACTGCATGGCTATGCACAGCTCCAACGTCATCATCAAGTTTGCTGACGACATGACCGGCGACGACGAGACAGCCTACAGGGAGGAGGTCAGATCGCTGGAGCAGTGGTGCCAGGAGAACAGCCTCGCCCTCAACGTCAAGAAGACCAAGGAGCTGATCTCGGACTTCAGGAAGCAGAGGGGAGAGCACAGCCCTATCTCCATCGATGGTGTTGCAGTAGAGAGGGTCATCAGCTTCAAGTTCCTCGGTGTACACATCTCCGAGGACCTCACATGGTCCACGCACACCACACATGTGGTGAAAAGGGCCCAACAATGCCTGTATTTCCTCAGGCGTCTGAAGAAATTCAGCATGGGCCCCCACATCCTGAAAAAATTCCACCGCACCATTGAGAGTGTTCTTACAGGGTGTATCACCGCCTGGTACGGGAACTGCATCGCACTCGAGTGCAGGGCGCTTCAAAGGGTGGTGCGGACGGCCTAGTATATCGTTGGAGGTGAGCTCCCCTCCCTCCTGGATATATTCAACCAGCGGTGCGTGGCCAAGGCCAAACGCATCATAAAGACATTGCCCACCCCAGCCACGAACTGTACTCACTTTTACCGTCAGGCAAGTGCCGTACAAATATATTTACAACTGCTGTCTGTCGTCGGGTATTGCACATAAGATTTTCACACCACTGCTTTATACTTGTGTAAACTGTGAAGTGACAATAAACTTGACTTGACTTGATGTCCTAGATACAAGATGTTTTTTTGGCCATTTGCAACAAGTACAATGAAATGCTTACTCCCCATAATACAATACTAAACAAATACTATATTCAATAGAAATTACCATACAAAGAACAATATAGTGACAGATGATATTTACATTACATTACGTTTTGATATGTGCAACAATATTTAAACGCATTTAAAGTGCCAGTAGTGCAGCAGCAACATGAATTAAGTGCAGTATAGTGCAGTTACTGTAATGAGTCCAGAAATTCCAGCAAAGTATGAAAGTGTAATGTTAATGACAATGTTATGATAGTGGCAGCACTCCTAGCAGTTCAGTAGGTGCACTGCCTGTGGATGAAAACGATCCTTGAACCTGGTAGTCCTTGTAAGGATGCTATGGAACTGGCGACCGGTCAGTAGGGGGGGGGGGGAGATGGTGCCCAGGGTAGTTGTGGTCCTTAGTGATGGAGATGGCCTTCTTCCAACATCTGGTCCTACAGATCTCCTCAATGCATGGAAGTGCACACCCAATGATCTTCTCTGCCGTCCTTACGACCCTCTGTTGTCCTCGCACAATCACGTCAGCCGGATTACCTCACCTATGTACTTGTCGTGTTTCATCGCCCTTGCTTTTCAGGCCAATGACTGTGGTGTTGTCTGCAAACTTGATAATCTGATTATTGCTGTGTGTGGCAGTTGAAGACCAGAGTGGATAAGATGTTGTTCCCAATTTTCACCACTTGCCTGTCAGGAAGTCCATAATCCAGTTACAGATGGGATCCCTCAGTTTCAGGACCAGCTAGGAGGGAACGATGGTGTTGAACGCCGAGCTGTATTTAATGAACAGCAGTCGGACCTAGGTGTCCCTATCTAGGTGTTCCAGGGCCGTGTGTAAGTGCCGTTGAGCAAGGCACCTGACCCCCTAGCCACTGCTTCCTGGGCGCTGCATAGACAATAGCTACACACTGCTCCTAATACTAGGATGGGTTAAATAAAGAGAAACTAATTTCACTGTGTGTGTGTGTGACCAATAACATGAGCAATAAAGAGGATTCAATCATCCAGCTTTAGATTTAGTTGCATTTTTATTATTTTATATCTCTGTTTTACGTCAACCCTATGGTTGACCAAAGATGTCAAGTCAATGGTTTCCCATTGATATATAGATTGCAATCTATCTAAGACATACAATGTCCAACTATGACCTCCTATTGTGTTTGTTTCTCCTCCCCTTTATCCATTTACAGACCGGTCAAATTGGACCGCTCTCTCTCACTCAAGCACTCACAATTAAAGTAGTGAACAGCAATTACAAATATTCAAATGCCTAGTGTGGAGGATATCATAAGGCATTGCAGTAATCAAAAGTAAAACACAATATTAATCATTGATGAAGGTTGTAAACTTTGTGAAATATTACACATTATGTGACTATTTTGCCCTATTTACCAATGCTAAATAATGACGACACTAAGTATAAGTTACATTAAAACCTCATTCAGAAGAAAAAGTTGATTCAGAAGGTCGGGCAGGCGGGGGGTGATTATGAAAGGGGTCAAACAGAACCCCCCCCCCCCCCCCCCTAGCTTCAATCCAGGAAGCATCTCTTTACTCCTCCCTACTTCCTCCTCTGGCTTCCTCCAAAAGGATCTCTCTCCCCGTGGGACTTCTGATGTGCCTACATCGGTCGGATGGGACGTGATTGATTAAAACATATGTCATCATGCTAGCAGGCTGCTCAGAGGAGTGGTTTGTGTGTTTGTGTGTGTGTGTGTGTGTGTAGTGGGGGGGACGACAACAATGTTTGGATGTTTTGATCAGCCGAGAGCTGATGCTTCGTTACCTACTTCTTCTTCTTTGATTGGAAAGCCTTTGAAAGACGCTTGTGCAGGAAATTCCCCCTCAACTTAAGTTAGACGTAGATGGGTGAGATATACTGTATGTGCATCTCTGGGTTTCTTCTCTCTTTCTTTCTCTTTTGAGAATAGGCCTATATCACGGTAGATTAGAACGCCGGAAGTACCCGCCGAAGCAGTGTATCCCAAGTTCCGGTTAATGCATTCACCTTGGCATTCACCACGGAGGACAGTTATCGCTGGACAACATCGCTGCATAACTTTCCAAAAGACGGTCAAGACGATGTGGTTCGACTAGTGAATGAACACTACAGTGAAGTCTAAACTGGAAAAGGATACAAGTTATTTTACGAGAAGTTCATCTTCAATTATAGAGGTAAGTGCTTAGATTCTGTTGTGTCACCGCTAGCTTGCTAGCTTGTAAGGTTTAATGAAAATGACCAGTGTGTCAGATAAGTTCAACTACAGACAGAATGGTATCCATTCGATATATATATATATATATATATATATATATATATATATTATGGTGTATAAGTGGTTCATAAACCTTTACCTGACGACCCAAGAGCTATGGCGAAGCTCTTGGCTCTCTAGTTAGCGTGCATGAAAACATTCGGTGGAAAAGTGTGTTTGCAATGTTGAAAATCGTTTCTGAAAGTGACTTTACTAACTAGCTAGTGTTCTGAAATGCCGTTGCGGCAATTTAAGAACCACATGATAAGGTTAAGTTATGTGGTTAAACCAAAAAGTCTCAGACATAATGCTGTATGATGTGATAATCTTTACCCCCCCCCCTTACTGCAGTGTCAGATTTAGTGAGTGAGGAAGTGGTAGTGCAGGCGAGCTGCTACCGAGCCTCACACCCTACAGGTTACAATGTTAAGAATGAGTCCGAAATCATGCTCTAGGCCCTACACATCAACATGCTTAACTGGCTTTCCGCAGTCTTTTGTGTATCAATAGGACATCATGTATACATCAATCTCTTTGGTCACTTTTGGATTTACACATCAGATTTACATTTAGGACCCAGACAATACCTCAAACATGTGTAGTGGAGAGCATGGCTTCAGACCTGCACATGTTCAGGTGCATGTTCAGTATTTTGTTTATTGTTGCTGTTGCAAATGCTCTTTCCTGCTCCATAACTGCTGTTGCAGTTTCTGTTTTTTGTTCCATGTCTGCTGTTGCAGATTCTCTCATTTTTTGTTCTCATTTTTTGTACATGTTCTCCATTTCTAGATTGTGCTGCGTGCAGTTACACCCGTGCAGTTAAATGGATGCTCCTGTTCGTGTGCTGCTGGAAAGGTGTTGTGTAATCACGTGGTCGCACTCCTATTCCAGACGACTCACTACAGCACCATGGGGGTGAAAAGTGTGCAAACACCACTGGCCTGCACCAGTGAGATTCAGTCATAGCACCGACCAAGGACACAGGTATGTTTTGTCTGGATCCCTCAGATATAGCTATACATACTGTATAGACTACTCAAAGATGTTTAAGATTCTAGCATTTAAGACTCGCAAGACCAACACATCACTTAAAGTGTATACATTTGCATGGAGTTTCCCTCTATTTCTCAAAGCAGCAGTTCCCTGAAGAGGATGTACAATATGACTTGCGTGTTGAATTATCCCGATATTCTCTGAAACTTGCAACAGCATCTATTTTCTTTTTGTGTCATTCCAGGGGATACGTCCGGAACCCACGGATGAACTTGTGGTCCGGAAGCCTAAGGCTCCTGGACGTAGCAGTGTCAAATCTACGCTGTATTGAGCCTATGCAGGTATGTTCATCATTTTTATTAATTTCATCACTTATTGTGTAGTTGTTGTTTTTTTTAGAACATGGGCATAATATTAAAACCTGCAGATGGTGCTTTACTGATTTAATTGACTGATGAATGGTTCCTGTTACTTGTGTTTGTAGGACCCCTTCCTGACCCTGCAGTGCTGTCCTTAGGAGCCAACCTACGACACCTTCAACCACAACCTGGAATATGCAAGATCTTGTGTGGCCTGTTAGGCCTATATCACGTTAGATTAGAACGCCGGAAGTACCCGTTAAAAATTGCTGAAGCAGTGTATCCCAAGTTCCGGTTAATGCATTCAGCTTGGCATTCACCATGGTGGACAGTTATTGCTGGACAACATCGCTGCATAACCTTACAAAAGTCGGTCAAGACGATGTGGTTCAACTAGTGAATGAACACTCTACAGTGAAGAAGTCTAAATCCGAATCATATAATTCCCCGACATTGTGTCTTGTGGCTCTATCTGGATATATCGCCATATAACACATATATTACACATACATTTAGATTTCATTTAGATTTCATTTAGTTATATTTTGTTTATACTAGTTTAGTTTATTTTGTTGTTATTTCGTTTTTAGGTATTAGCATACTTTGTGTGCATTTATTCCCCCTGTCTCAACTGTTGCACCTTAATTTCCCTCGGGATAAATAAAGTCATCTTGAATCTTTAATAACGAAGGTGATTTTGTGTAGAAGCCTATGTATATAATATAGGCGATTTATTTGATGGATTTTGATTATTTCAATGTACCTATTCATTTATGTGTTAATATGTAGTGTGCAGCTGTATATTTTCTAAAAGGGAATGCCTGTTATTCTTGTGAATATGAGTTGTCTTAAAATCAAAGTGCTTGTGACATACTTGTGGCATTGAGTTAAAACCAAATTTGTATAAAATACCAATATATATCATATATCGCGATGCAGCCTAAAAATACCGGGTTTTGGTCCGTATCGCCCAGCCCTACTTGGGACCAGTGCTTTAAATCACACACATACCCGACAATATGTGGCTCTATTCGGATAAGAGATGGAGTGTGTGTGGGGGTCAGGACCAGTGCTTTTAATCACACACATACCCGACAATATGTGGCTCTATTCGGATGAGAGATGGCGTGTGTGTGGGGGTCAGGACCAGTGCTTTTAATCACACACATACCCGACATTATGTGGCTCTATTCGGATAAGAGATGGAGTGTGTGTGGGGGTCAGGACCAGTGCTTTTAATCACACACATACCCGACATTATGTGGCTCTATTCGGATAAGAGATGGAGTGTGTGTGGGGGTCAGGACCAGTGCTTTTAATCATACACATACCCGACATTATTAGCCTATTCCGCCCACGCGCTACTCCTGAGAACATGAAACGAGGGACCTTCATCCTCCTTATCAGCCTCACACAAGACTTACGGAGGAGTTTGTCTTTGGGTAAATGGTGTAAACTGAGGTAGGGCTGTCTTTGTTTAGACGTTGAGCAGCCCGGTACATTACAATAACAGAGAGGAGGAGAGGCGGCCACAGTTTGTCACGTATCTGGGGTAACTACCGGAAGAAAGAGTACACTGCTCACGGCTCCGGAAGCAGGAAGTGTGATATAGGCCTATTGTATTGTATGTGTTGCTACAAGCGCAAGTCCTGGGATTGCATTGGATATCTTTGGTACACTCACAAAGACATCTTATCTCTTGAGAGCTCACCTCCAGTTTTGTCTCGAGATAGGTCTGGACACAGGCAGCTCGGCTCTGAAACAAGATTCACTCGGCCCCAGAGAGTGATGTAGATCAGTGATTCTCAACTGGCGGGTCGTGACCCACTCATGGGTCTCTTGAGTGTGTCGCAGAGCATGTGCCAAACACTAATCTTTAGAAAGACGCCCATGAATTAACTAATGTTTTCCATTTTTCCATTTTTAAGGTTTCATGGGGCCTTCTTGGTACCAACACTCCAAAATCAATCAATGGGTCTGATTCCCAATGAAATCTGTCATCTATAGAATTTAACACAATTAGCAAACCTGCAAGTCTTAGTTTGTACCTGTAGCGACTGCAGGAGAAAACTTAAAGTCGCTGAGAGGCTGGCGTCGGGCCTGATTGCCTTTGTTGGACGCGCTACCAAAAAGAGTTGCTGAGATCCAAAAATAAGTTTCACAAAATCATATTTCATGATTATGAGCAACACCTGAACTTGCACAAAAAAGTAATCAGTAACGTTACAGCTATCAAAGTGGCAGTCAACTCACCCTCTCTTCCACACACACACACAGCACACAGGTGAACAGATGATTATTGACGATTATTTCATAATTATCTCCATTTTCTTGGCAATGATTATGTGGTTAAGTATGCTGCGAGTGACAGACAGACAGCCCCTTTTTTTTTACTGCTCCAGCATATCCTTGTGGTTAAAGTTGTGTTGGGCAGATTTCATATGCTTCTGGATCAGTTGGGTTTGCATAGGAATGAACATGTCACATGCGGCACAGTGGGCAGCCTCCACCTTCCATATGAAGTGATCCATACTGATCTCCCTAGTTAGGTCATGTTCTCTGTAGACTTGGCAGAGGGTCACACTGTGGTTTTCAAATTGAGAAATCCTCTATTTTGTCTTTTCATATTTGTCTTGCAAGAACTCCTGTAGGAAGTCTGTGGTTGGCTTGGACAGCTGGCTGGTCAGGAATTTAAGGTGGTCCTTGTGGAAGAGGCTCTGTAGATGGATGGCCATGTCTTCTTTGTAGAACGAGCGGAACTTGCAAACAGAGCAAGCAAAGGTAAACCTAAAGGTGTCTATTTTGGCGCCTGACCTTTCCAGAAGACCCCTCCGCTTCTCGGGATTGCTAGTTTTGCCTCAGAATTGACCCAAAGTTTGTCCATCGCGTTGTGACTTCACCTGTCTGTTAAGGGGTCTCTTGCGGCCTCGCTGGTGGCCAGCTTGTGGGCCCCCTGCAAAATTCCTTCCGGGGTAATCGTGGGCCCTGGTGGAGCCCTGGTGGAAACTCCCACTCTCAGGGTACAGGCCAAGCTTTTGCATCAACTCCTCTGTACAGAACACTGCTATACTTCCAGGATCCAAGAAAGCATAGGTGGTAACAATCTTGCTGCCCTTTTTCGACTTCACTTGCACAGGAACTATTTGAAGTTTACAGTCATCATTACCAGCCCCTGTAAGACCGCTAGACACCAGTGTGCTGTCCACTGATATCTCTGGTTTTCTCTCTGCTTGGTCAGAGTATTTTCCTATTTCTCTTGGAGGAATATGAAGTATTTGGATAGTAGTATAGTTAGTAGTAATATTTGAGCCCACATTTTGCACAGGAAATCCGTTTTCTGCATTCTTTGCTGATGTGTCCAACAGACAAACAGATGCCCTTTTCCCTCATGAAGCTTATCTTCTCTTTGTGTGTTCCTTTCTCCAACTGATGACACACATCTAAGGGGTGTCCTCCTCCACAGCAAATTGGAATATGTACGTTATCTTCGGTTCCAGGTTGAGTTTAATTTTCCACAGGGGCTACAGTGGTGGCAAAGCTAGTTCCTCTTATTCCAGAATGAGGCGGTGGTTTGAGTCTGTTTATGCCATTATTTATTGTTATTGAGGGAGCATCTTGTATGTTTCCAAACACTGGGTCTGTTAAGATTTTCACTTGTCTCTCAATGAAATTGGTGAAGTCCATGAATGTTGCTCTACGGCTGTGCCTCTCCTGCAGCTCACAGGCTACGGTTCTCCATTCGTCCCTGAATTTGTAAGGCAGCTTCATTATAATGGTCAACATATTGGCAGGCATGTCAAGCTCATGCAAATATTCGTCTGTAGTTATTATATTTTGTTATTCCTCTATCCCACTTTTCCTGTTTTTGAACACCCTTAGACATCACGGGTTGGAACAGGCACAAATAAACATCAACACACACACACACACATACACACACACAGACACACACACACACTCACACACTCACACACACCTATCGTGATTGCTGTCCTGGACTCTGCCTAATTGGCAATTACAAATTGCCCGCAAAGCAATCATACAACTGGCAGGACAGATGTGACACAGAGCTAAAAAGTAGCGGCTTATTTTAGTTTCACTCTCAGCCTCATAATCTCATTCAGCCGTGCATCACGTCAGAGCTGGAACTTATTACTACTACACAACTTATACTAATACTATAATTATAACGCATCTGTCCGGGAAGTTGAACCTGATGCATAAATAATATTGAAGATAAATACCACCATGCAGAATGTAATCAATCAGATCAGAGTGACCCCGTGCAAAAGAGGTGCTAGAGAAGAGACTGGGCTGTATGTTTGTGTGTGTGTGTGTGTTTCAAGATTCAATTCAAGAAACTTTATTTATCCCGAGGGAAATTAAGGTGCAACAGTTGACACAGGGGGAATAAATGCACACAAAAATATACTAATACCTATACCTATACTAAATAACAACAACTAACTAAACAAAACTAGTATAAACAAAATATAACTAAAATAACTCTAAATGAAATCTAAATGTATTGATAGATGAATAGATGAATTGCACAATTTACAGTATTATTACAGTAATACGTAGGTATGTACAATACACAACAATACATATAGTGCAAATTGGCAGTAATAATATATTAATAAATAACTAAGGTGAAAAGTGAAATTGAAATTACAGTGCAAAATTACAGTGAAAGGATTTACAGTGCGTTGACCAAAAAAAAAAAAAATAACAGTGCGTTGGCCTCAGGTCACTGAGTCTCCACTGTCCCTCTCACGACCCGAGGTAGATGAATTATAGAGAGTGATGGCCACAGGAAGAAAGGACTTCCTATGGCGTTCTGTGGTGCACCTGGGTGGAATGAGTCTGTTGCTGAAGGTGCTTCTGTATGAGGTCAGCACCTGATGGAGAGGGTGAGAGTTGTTGTCAAGGATACTACGCAGCTTGAGCAGCATCCTCCTCTCAGACACCACCAACAAGGAGTCCAGCTGGACCCCCAGGACAGCGCCAGCCTTCCTGACAATCCTGCTGATCTTGTTGGCGTCTGCTGACCTCAACCTGCTTCCCCAACACACGACACCGGAGAAGATGGCACTGGCTACCACCGACTGCTAGAACATATTCAGCATCTTGTTACAAACGTTGAAGGACCGGAGCCTCCGCAGGAAGTAGGGCTCTGGCCCTTCTTGTACACAGCCTCAGAGTTATTTTATTTGTTGTCCAGGTGAACTCCCAGGTATTTATATTCCTGAACAACTTCTGCGGACACACCCTTGATGGAAATGGGTGTGGGGGTAGATTCCCTCCTGCGGAAGTCCACCACCATCTCCTTCGTCTTGTCTGTGTTGAGCTGCATGTGGTTCAGCTCACACCACTCAACGAAGGAGTCCACGACGCCCCTGTACTCCTCATCGTTTCCCTCGCTGACACAACCAACAACTGCAGAGTCGTCCGAGAACTTCTGCAGATGGCAGGACACAGAGTTGTACTGGAAGTCTGAGGTGTAAAGGGTGAACAGGAATGGGGAAAGAACCGTTCCCTGTGGAGCACCAGTGCTGCTGACCACAGTGTCAGACACACAGTCCTGCAGTCTGTCAAACTGTGGACGACCCGTCAAATAGTCTGTAATCCAGGAAACCAGGGAAGAGTCCACCTTCATCGCCGTCAGCTTACTCCCCAGCAGGGCAGCAGGGCGTTCAGGTTGAACGCACTGGAGAAGTCGAAAAACATGATTCTCACAGTGCTCCCGGGTCTGTCCAAATGGGCGTAGGCACGATGAAGCAGGAAGATGATGGCGTCCTCCACTCCCAGTTTCGGCTGGTAGGCAAACTGAAGAGGGTCCAGCGATGATCTGACCAGGGGCCGAAGAAGCGACAGGACCAGCCTCTCAAAGGACTTCACCACATGGGACGTCAGCGCCACCGGTCTGTAGTCGTTAGAGGTGCTGGGACGTGCCTTCTTCGGAACCGGCACCAGGCAGGATGTCTTCCACAGCACAGGGACCCTCTCCAGTCTCATGCTCAGGTTGAAGATGTACTGCAGGACTCCACTCAGCTGGGCAGCACATGTTTTGAGGACCCTCGGGCTGACGCCGTCAGGACCTGCAGCCTTGCCTGGGTGGAGCCTGCACAGCACCTTCCTCACCTGCTCAGCTGTGAAGGTCTGTGTGCCGTGTGTGGGGGCAGGAACAGTCTCTGTTGTGTTGATGGGGGAGGGGTCAGGTAGTGGTGGTGGGGGAGAGAGAACAGGTATGTTCTCTGTAGAGGTGGACGGTGGAGAGGGACGGTGGGGGAGGGGGGACAGCAGGGCTGGGGGCTGGAGGTGAATGGTTGTAGAGGGGCTGGGGGAGGGGGGGTAGACCGGAGCCCACTCACAAAAACAAATTCAACTCGTTGGCCCGATCAGGACCCCCCCCTATTGTCTGGCTACCAGGTTGTTTGTAGCCCGTGATGCTCCTCATGCCACTCCACACATCCTTCAGGTTGTTCTGCTGAAATTTGTGCTCCAGCTTCCTCCTGTAGTTGTCTTTGCCCTGCTGGATCCTCTCCTTCAGCTCCCTCTGCACCCGCCTCATCTGCTCCCTGTCCCCGTCTCTGAAGGCCCTGTTCTTCTCATTGAGCAGGACCTTGATGTCTCGGGTGACCCATGGCTTGTTGTTGGGGAAACAGCGTACAGTCTCAGTGGGAACAACACTGTCCACACAGAAGTTGATGTACCCTGTTATACATTCCGTAAGATCATCAAGGTCCTCTCCATGCAAATCACAGAGGAAATCCCAGTCTGTTGACTCAAAGCAGCCGCTGTACTAGAGGCCTATACAGGGGCTGAAGGTGGATGAGGTTGTTGTCTGACCTTCCAAGAGGAGGATGGGCGGTGGCGCTGTATGCCTCCTTAACATTGGCATACAGCAAGTCCAGTGTCTTGTTTTCCCTGGTGGGACAGTCCACAAACTGCTTGAAGGTGGGCAGTGTTGCAGCCAGAGTCAGGTGGTTGAAGTCCCCAGATATCGCGATGAATGCTTCAGGGTGCTGTGTCTGAAGTCTCGCGACGACGGAGTGGGTGACGTCACACGCGAGCGCTGCGTTTGCCGACGGTGGAATGTAAACAACAACAAGAAGCACATGGGAGAACTCTCGCGGCAGATAGTATGGCCGCAGACTCACGGCCAGCAGTTCAATGTCCAGGCTACACACACGTTCCTTCACAGTAACATGTCCAGGGTTACACCACTTGTTGTTAACGAGAATAGCAAGTCCCCCACCTTTCCTCTTGCCACTCTCCCGGTGCGTCCTGTCCGCCCGGACGGTCAGAAAGCCTTCCGCGGTAACATTGGAGTCCGGGGTGTCCTCGTGGAGCCACGGTACACCCGCTGGGTCCTCACCAGGCCTGCTAGCTCGTCCATCTTGTTCGCTAGCGACCTCACGTTCCCCATGGTGATGGAAGGGAGATATGGTTTATATCTCCGCTTCCTCTCCCGCTGTTTACATCCAGCCTTGCGTCCCCTGTACGTCCTCCTCAGCTCCCTGGGGAGGTCGGGGATGTCAGGCCTCTCCCGTAGCAGCGAGGTCTGTTGTAGCGACAACAGCTGACTCCGCGCGTAGACAATGGCTCCGCCGTAATGTTGAGCCGCGACGGAGACGCGAAACACGGCAAAAACTTTACATAGTACATAGTACATAGTACATAGTACATAGTACATAGTACCCTAAACATAGTTGGCTGAGGGTTGCACAACTACTTAACAAAAAACAATACTAAAAACAACAATAATATAAGAATAAATAACTAAAAAGTAAGAGGGGAGGGGGAGCAACTGTTGCTGGCTGCCGCTCGTCGCTGCGCCGGAAGTCGAGTTGTGTGTGTTTGTGTGTGTATGTGTGTGTGTGTGTGTGTGTGTAGGAGAGGACAACAGTCTCGACAGCTGTTGGCTTTCCCACCTTCTCCCACAGCACAGCTGCCCCGGTGTTGAGATGCCAACACCGACATCAAACGTTGCCCTCTCAGCCCCCACAGATGCGGTGGAAGCTAATTGGTGGTGTGTAAAAAAGTCAGACAACAAAAAATATAGACTCTGAGCTTCTCATAATGTAAAAAAAACACTCCAAAAACAAAAATGTAGGAAACAAAGGGAAACTTAGACAGACAGAAGGACAGACAGGCAGACAAGACATCCGGCCTATAGAATACTAAAGGCCCCGTCACACCATAACGTTCTGGTCTGCGTTCTATGAACGTTCTAATCGTTCAATTTTTGAGCGTTCTAGGGGAGGTGGACACATCTGGCGTGTGACTAACGTGTGACGAACTATGTGTCACTGGCGCGCGACTACAATTAGTCAACGTTAGACGAGCGTGTTGAGAGTGTGACTAACGTGTGACTAACGACAGACTAGCGTGTTGCTGGCGTGTGGGTTGCATGTTCAAACGGGTATAAAACGCGGGGAAATCACAGTGGATTCAGTTGTTCTTGTCACGAGTGGATTGTTCGGTGGGACCCAGAACGCAGACCAAGACACAGTGGAGCTGGAGAAGAAGACGACAGCCTCCACGTGGCCTCGTCCTCCGCAAGTAACAAGAAATGGTGCAAGACCAACTTGTGAAACTAATGTCGCCAACCAAACGTCGAGCTGGCAGGCTTAGGATCGGGCAGTCATCCCGACCGTCGAAAACCCAGGCCTGTCAGTGCTTCAACTCAATGTCGAGGGCCTAACAACCGCCAAACTCGAAGTCCTGCGTCACCTGGCTGATTCCGGGGCAGCGGTTCTGCTCCTGCAGGAGACACACTGCACATCAGACAACATCCTCAAGATCCCTGGGTTCCATCTCGCTGGGTCCATCTACAGCAAGCAACACGGTGTGGCAACGTTCGTCCGGACTGAAATAAACTGGTCAGCCAGTAGCCAATCCCCACCAGGCTCTAACATCGAGTGGCTGGTTACTAAAATCCAGGAAACATCAGTCGTCAACGTATACAAGCCCCCACCATCAGAGCTGTCCGCGACGTCACTCCCATCAATAACTGCACCTGCCATCTATGCAGGTGACTTCAACTGTCAGCACACAGACTGGGGTTACAACCACACAACACCTAATGGAGTGGCGCTGAGTGAATGGGCCTCCAACACTGATGCTCTGCTGCTGTATGACCCCAAGGAGCCTCCAACCTTCTTCTCTGCACGCTGGAATACCTCCACCAACCCGGACCTGGCCTTCGCCATCTGCCACAGTAACGACCCAGGTTTCCCCGCTCACACCACCGACCATCCATCATTAAAGTCCCATCACTGGTGGAACCGGTACCAGGGAAACCCGTCAAGCGATGGAACTTCCGAAAGGCCAACTGGGAGTCGTATGCTGAGGAGACTGAAAGAAGGTCAGCTGGCCTGCCAGACCCAGACACAGCCGACCTGGATGCGGCCTATGCAGCCTACTGCCAGGTCCTCCTGGGTGCGGCAAAGAAGACCATCCCACGTGGCTATAACAGGAATTACATCCCAGGTTGGGACGAGGAATGCAGCCGCCTTCTGTGTGACCACCAGAGGGCTAGCTCCAGAGAAGTGGTGGATGTGACTGCAGCAGCACTGCTCCAGAAGCTGGATATCACCCGCAGGGCCAGATGGACAGAAGTCGTTGAATCAATCGACTTCACCCATTCCAGTCGCAAGGCGTGGCAGACCATCAACCAGCTTACAGGCAGAAATACAACACCCCACAGCTGCCCAGTCACAGCAAACGCCATCGCATCCCAGCTCCTGAAGAATGGCCGCTTCCCGGATGCTGACAAAGACTTTGCCTGACTGACATCGCGTGAGGTGTCTTGCATCTCAGGAGCGGCCAGTGTCGATTCCAACCTCTCGGGAGAATTCACAGCAGAGGAACTCAGTGAGGCCATGAGCAAGCTCAAGCCAGGCAAATCCCCTGGCCGTGACAACATCCACCCGGAGTTCGTCATCCACCAGAGCACAACAACATCTGGCTGGCTCTGTGCTTTCTATACATCATGCTACCAGAGATTAAAGCTCCCAAAGACTTGGCGCCGTGCCTCTGTCATAGCTCTGCCGAAGCCAAATAAACCTGCAGAAGACCCCAAGTCATACAGACCAATCTCGTTGCTCTGTGTCCCATTTAAGATCTTGGAGAGGATGATCCATAGCCGCATCGAGCCAGTGGTGGACTCACAGCTCCCACGGGAACAAGCTGGTTTCCGTCGTGGAAGATCAACAGCAGACCAGGTAACACTACTCTGTCAGGACATTGAGGACAGCTTCCAGAACAATGAGAAAGCTGGGGTAGTGTACCTGGATCTGACTGCTGCATATGACACCGTGTGGCACCGGGGACTCCACCTGAAGCTGCTGAGGACAATACCGGACCGCCACATGGTGAAGTTCATCATGGAGACACTTTCCAACCGCAGCTTCATCCTCCAGACCAGCAGTGGCCAGTGCAGTAGGCTCAGAAGACTGAAGAACGGGGTACCGCAGGGGTCTGTTCTCTCGCCGATGCTGTTCAATGTTTACATCCACGACCTACCTGATACAGTATCCAGAAAGTATGGCTACGCAGACGATCTTGCCATCATGCTGAGCCGACCAACGTGGAAGGCGATGGAAGAGGGGCTTAACGAAGATATGGGCACACTGGTAGCATACCTTCGAAGGTGGCGTCTACAACTCAGCGTCGGAAAATCAGTCGCAGCGGCATACCACCTTAGCACCAGAGAAGCCAGGAGGGAACTTCAGGTGCACGTCGACAACAAATGTCTGGAGGTCCAGCAAGCCCCGAAGTATCTTGGAGTGCGTCTGGATCGGACATTATCCTTCAAACAACACCTGGAAGAAGTCAAGGCCAAGGTGACATCCAGGGTCGCGCTGATCCGCCGCCTCGCTGGAACAACCTGGGGAGCCTCCGCTAAGACGCTGCGAATATCCACCCAAGCCCTGGTCTTCTCTGCAGCGGAATACTGCGCCCCAGTCTGGAGCAGAAGCCCTCATGCGAGAAAGGTCGACGTGGCTATCAATACCTCCCTCCGAATAATAACTGGATGCTTAAAGCCTACCCCTGTGTCCCTCTTGCCAGTCCTCGCGGGAATAGCACCGGCCGGCCTCCGACGGGAGGCTGCCACCCTCGCCCTGGCCAAGAAGGCACAAAAGTATGACTGGCACATCCTGCACAACACCACAATAACACCAGCACCTCCAAGCAGACTCAAGTCCCGCCACCCCTACAACAAGGCAGCACAAGAGATGCTCAACTCCACCTCTGAGGACATCTCCAGAGATGCATGGTTGGCAGCAGCTTGGAAGCAGGAGTGGGAGTCAGCCGGGCCCTCCCGAATTCACTGTTACATCTGGGACCCAGGAGATTGCGCCATTGGAGGAGACGACCTACCACGCCGGCAATGGACCACACTGAACCGTCTACGAACTGGGGTCGGTCGCTTTAAAACATCAATGAAGACGTGGGGCTTGGCGGACAGTGCGGCATGCGAGTACGGTGACCCTGACCAGACCGCCGACCATATAATCACCATCTGCCCCTTATATAGACCACCCTCGGAAGCCAGCCTCTTCGACCTAGGACCAGAGATGCGGGCATGGCTACACGACACCAAGTTGGACATCTGACGTTACACGAAGAAGACAGTGGAGCTATAACAGAGCTTTATTTCAAGCAAACACAACACAAGTGAGTGATCAGGGACAGTCCAGGGGTCTGGGTACCGGGAGGTCGATCCGCGGAGTACCGGCGAGTAGTCCGGGACGGGAGAGGAGTCTGGGTACCGGGAGGTCGGAGTAGTGACAGGTACCAGACAGGCGGATGATCAGGGACGAGCGAGAAGTCTAGATACCGGGAGGTCGGAATAGCGACAGGTACTGGACAGGTAATTATAATTACCGGGGAGCTCGTATAGACCGGCGTAACGCGAGACAGGCGGGTGACGCGGGATAGGCAAAGAATCTGGATCTCCGGGACATCAGCGTGGCGATTCCGTCCAGAATGTACAAAGTATGACGTACGACCTAACGCCGGGGTAACGGGAAGCCAGGGTCTATAGACCCCAGGGGAGGGGATTAGCAATCAGCCACGGCAATTGCTGACAGGTGTGTGTGTGTGCGCCGCCAGCGCACGTGGCTTGGCCGCGCCCCCTGTCAACCACCGTAACCGTGACAATTGTTGACAGTTGTGTGTGTGCGCCGCCAGCGCACGTGGCTTGGCCACGCCCCCTGTCAACCACCGTAACCATGATAGTTCTTCTGGATATTGAACAGTGCACATCATGCCGCCAAGAGGAAAAAAGCGTGTGAGGGGGGCTACTGCTAAACTCCATCTCCATCTCCATGTCGTCTGTACTCCATCTCCAATCCGAAAATAGGCACACAATGTCGGATGTGTGTATGACTAAAAGCACTGGTCCTGACCCCCACACACACTCCATCTCTCATCCAGACAGAGGCACACAATGTCGAATGTGTACCAGTGAGTCGTTCACTGCAAAGCAAAGATTGTGAACGATTAATAACAACCAAGTAACGCTAGGGTAACGACTGACTAACAATAG
>CM051007.1:340000-347500 GCA_027704905.1 Muraenolepis orangiensis
CGCACCCGATACCCCCGGTACAGACTCCTTCCCCTGTCCCGGACTACCCGCCGGTACTCCGCGGATCGTCCTCCCCGTGTACCCTTGTGTTTTGTGTGTTTGGAAATAAAACCGTAACGTATCACTCTCCACTTGTCGCCGTCTGCGTTCGGGGTCCAACCCACTCCCTCTCTCGTGACACCATCTACATCACAAAGGACCGCTACCACCCGGGACACCATCTCTTTTTCCCCCTACGGTCAGGTCGCCGGTTCTGCAGCATCCGTACAGCAAGGACTACCAGGTTAAAGGACAGTTTTTATCCTCAGGCAGTGTGCCTACTGAACTGCTAGGAGTGCTGCTACTATCATAATATTATCATTAACATTACACTATCATACTTTGCTGGACTTTCTGGACTCTAAAATGCATTTAAATGCTTTTTGCACGATTCTACACATACACATGTACATGTCATCCTTCAGTCACTTTTATGTTCATATTTATTGTGTACTGTATTGTTTATAGTATTGTTTTTTAGAAATTGGAGGGAATGGGGAGTAAGCATTATGTTGTACTTGTTGTGTACTATAAACACAGCAGAGCAATGCATCACCAACCTCAACGATCCTTTCTTCAACCAGAAAGTAGCAGATAGCCTGCCAATCCATACTTTCAGAAGGTTCAGAAATGTCTGAAAAAGTTAAGAAACACCAAGACACCAGGCCCAGACAACAACCCAACTGTCAAGAACATATGTTAGAATTTTGTAATTTGACCTACAAAGGAAACAAACCAGCAGCTTTCTCACTGTCTTCAATTGTTCCACTTCCAGGAATCCTCAGAATTACAGAGGAATCACACTCTCACCTTTTGCCTCAAAGATTTACAACTCAATGCTTCTAAACAGAATCTATCCATATATTGACCCCATCCTGCGTCGTAATCAAAACGGCTTTTGGAAAAGTAGATCAACACTTCCCCAAATCCTGACTCTCAGGAGAATCATAGAAGAGCTGAGGATTTCCAAGTGAAGGGCATCAATTGTGTTTGTGGACTTTGCGGAAGGCATTTAATAAGGATCTTCCTGTGTCAACAGGAAGATCATGCTGCATATCCTTCGGAATTACAGCGTCCCAGATGAGATTGTCAAAGCCATAGCCATCATGTATGACAACCCATCATGCTTTGTGCAAAGCACGGACGGCCTAACCAAGGAGTTCTTCACAACCGCAGGAATCCTCCAAGAAGACACCTTAGCTTCATTCCTTTTCGTGATTTTAGTGGACTATATACTCAGGCAAAGTCTCGACATCGACCACACCAATCTCGACTACGTGGACGATATCGCCCTCACGGCTGACCAACTGTGTGATGCGCAAGACCTGTTAACATCACTAGAGAATGCTACAGCCAAGGTCGGCCTGTTTCTCAATGTAAAGAAGACAGTATATGTATATGACCATCAACGAGGATGACAACCACTTCCCAATATGTCCCAACAACGGCACCCAACTCAACAAGGTCAGTGACTTCAGGTACCTTGGGTCCTATGTTGCTGACAGTAAGAAGGACTTTCTGACATGCAAAGGGAAAGCATAAAGTGCCTGTAACACGCTCCACAACATCTGGCAATAAAATATATCAAAATCTACAAATCTGGCCTTCTTCAGAGCTTGTGTAGAGAGCATTATATTATATGGAGCTGCAATATGGAGCCATTCAGACTTAGAGACAGCTTCCACAGTCAGGCCATCAGGCTGCTGAACAAGGGTGTATAGCATATAACAATGTATATTTTATTACATTGATTTATATATATATATTGCTCTTTTTCTGTGGTATATTGCATTTTATACATGCACTTTTATATTTTTAGATATTTAACTTTAAACTGTTTGTAGTTTTTGCTTCTTTTTTATTCTATTCTTTTTTTTATAACTGCTGTCTGTCGTCGGGTATTGCATATAAGATTTTCACCCATTGTTTATACTTTATGACAATAAACTTGACTTGACTTGACTTGAAATCTGGACCATGAAGAAAGACCTACAAGATCGCCTTGATGGCACATACACCAGACTCCTCATGGCGACAGCACATGACCAACAACACATCTACGGAAACCTTCCACCTATCTCTACCCCATCACTCAACCAAGAGTGTGTTTTGCTGGCCACTGCTGTCGTGCAAAACAACAGATTGTGTCTGGCATAATATGTTGGAGACTTCTGTGTCCTAACTTAACTATATATGATACCATTTGTAGGGACATATGAAATTGAAGACCTACCTACCATAATGAGGGACAAAGATTACTGCCGCGGCGTTGTGAATGCAATCTCGGTTGCGGCCGCTCTATGATGATGATGGTACTATAAAAATCTTGAATCTTGAATCTTGAATCTTGAATTGGTATTAACCATCTAAAAGAAAAAAAAGAAATGCCGAGAGAGGCCTTTTGTCTGTCCTTGATTAGAACGGCCCATCTGAGGCAGTAAAGTGCATTAGTGGCATTTTGTTACCATTAGACTATAGACCAGACCTATCTCCACATTTCCTTTTTTCAGCGCTGCGTCAACGCTGGAGGAAGTCTGCCTGAGCCTATAATCATGATTCAATATTCTTTATTTTGCCATGTGTAACAAGTGCAATGAAATGCATACTCCCGCAGTCGATCCAAAACAACTATATTAACAATATTAAAAATAATCATCAACAATCGTCTATCAAATCAATCAATCTTAAATCGTATTAGTCACACACATATACACAGCAAAGCACACACACAGGGAAATAGTTTCTCTGCATTTAATCCATCCTAGTATTAGGAGCAGTGGGAAGCTATTGTATATGCAGCTGCCTGGGGAGCAGTGTAGGGGTCTGGTGCCTTGCTCAAGGGCACCTCGGCAGTGTCCAGGAGGCAAACTGGCACTTTTGTCCAAGTACCAGTTCTCACTCTGTTCTTGGTCCGTTTTGGGGACTTGAACTGGCAACCTTCCCAGGCCAAGTCCCAACAGACTGAGAAACTGCCGCCCCTCATTCTGGGATAGGGGGGAAATAAACTTTATTTCTTAAAACCAAATCAGACAGCAGAAGTGGAGGGCAATCCCAACTGAAATTGCAGGCTAATCCCCGCCGCCTGCATCCTATCAGCCTCCTATCAGACTCCACTATTATCAACGTACACAATACAAAGTTTGTGCCATGTTTGTGCTACATTTTTCCTGTCATTTATTACATTTCGCCCAAAAGCTTTTGTTATAAAATATTAAGTGCTATACTAAACTGCACTCTAACCTATACGTGGTTTGCCTGCACTCGTCTCAGCTCCCCCCTCTCAGCCCTCAAATACATAAAACATAAGCCTTTACAGACTTAGTGTTTTTTTAAGTAGAGAAAATGTACTTATTCAAACAGCCAGTTCTTTATTTAGCCTTGCATTACAGCGCTTGCATTGCAAACAACCAGAGACGGTTTCTTAACAACTGCCTTCGACTAATGCTGTGTTTGGAGGCAGGGGACGGAGTGAGGAGGTTTTGACAGTTTGAGGATCCAATGGAGCAAGCTTTTAAAAAAACTAAACTTTTCATTTGTTAAATATTTGAAAAACCCACAAGCAGATGATGAAAAGGGTGACCAATAGCATTGATTTATGAAAGCAATAATGAATGTGATGAATCATATCACAAAACAATTGAATTTATGAATCATATTATCATTTATTCTATTCATCATCTATTATGAACGTTTGCGGAGTAGGCCAATCATAAATCCAACATCCAATGAATGAATCCCACTGAGAAGGCCCTGTAACCCCTACTACTATCAGGCTGTTGGTGTCAGCGGACCTGAGGCGACGGGAAGGAGTGTGACGGACATATATAAGCCAGAGCATGTCGATGGAGATTCAGTATGTGCCATTGAAAACCAATATGTATGTATTGATTATTGAATCATCACATGACAAGGAACAACACAGAATGTGATGTTGAGATGGAACAAGGTTGTACATCGTCCCAAAGGGAGATGGTCAAAAGGGTGAGAACCTCCAACGTACACCCATAAGTAATAATATTACTGGAACAATTCCTAATAATAGTGATAGCATATGAGAGGTAGAGGGGGTAGAGTGAAGGAGCAGTGTAAGTTTGACATACAGTGGAGGAAATAATTATTTGATCCCTTGTCGATTTTCTAAGTTTGCCCACTTACAAAGAAATGAACAGTCTATAATTGTAATGGTAGGTTTATTTCAACAGTGATAGACAGAATATCAAAAAAAAATCCAGAAATTGACATCATATAAAAGTTATAAATTAATTTGCATTTAATTGAGTGAAATAAGTATTTGATCCCCTTGCAAAACATGACTTAGTACTTGGTGGAGAAACCCTTGTTGGCCAGCACAGAGGTCAGACGTTTCTTGTAGTTGGTCACCAGGTCTGCACACATCTCAGGAGGGATTTTGGTCCACTCCTCTTTGCAGATCCTCTCCAAATCCTTAAGGTTTCAAGGCTGATGCTTGGCAACTCGAAGCTTCAGCTCCCTCCACAGATTTTCTATGGGATTAAGGTCCGGAGATTGGCTAGGCCACTCCATCACCTTAATGTGCTTCTTCTTTAGCCACTCCTTTGTTACCTTGGCCGTATGTTTTGGGTCATTGTCGTGCTGGAAGACCCATCCACGACCCATTTTCAGTGTCCTGGCTGAGGGAAGGAGGTTATCGGCCAAGATTTTACGGTACATGGCCCCTTCCATCCTCCCCTCGATGCGGTGAAGTCGTCCTGTCCCCTTAGCAGAGAAACATCCCCAAAGCATAATGTTTCCACCTCCATGCTTGACAGTGGGGATGGTGTTCTTGGGGTTATAGTCAGCATTTCTCTTCCTCCAAACACGGCGTGTAGAGTTGATGCCAAAGATCTCAATTTTGGTCTCATCTGACCACATCACCTTCTCCCAAGCCTTCTCTGAATCATTCAGATGTTCATTGGCAAACTTCAGACGGGCCTGTACATGTGCCTTCTTGAGCAGGGGGACCTTGCGGGCGCTGCAGGATTTTAATCCATTACGGCGTAGTGTGTTACCAATAGTTTTCTTGGTGACTACTACTCATATATTGTACATATAGGCACTTATAGGCTTATAAATCCTAAACAACGTCCGTAAGTTTAATGGGTTTTCACAGAAAATGTGTGTTAAATGACATATTTCGGCATATTAGCGACCATATTGGTGATATGCAAAAATAGAGTGCTCTAGATAGATTCAATCATAAATCTGAGTATTCCAATGTGTTAATAATGCTAAACATAATTAATTGGCACCAAGTTTGCCAAAAAAGTGAAATGTTGTGGAAATACAAATTGTTCTAGTAGCCGCCATCTTGCTGATATGCAATTGAGGACACTCTCGCTAAAACTTTAGAGCGTGCCCTGGGCGAAATCTGGGCCAAATTTGACACTTTTACGGATTTGTACGAAACGCAGCCTCATATCTCCCCATAAGTTCATCGAATGAAAGAAAAACATCATCAAAAAGTTTAATATAAATAAGGTACTTTTGTCACTTTTGTCAAACACAACAAGAAAATCCAAAAATAAACAGTGGAGAGGAGCAAACAGGCAACAATGGCTGCCAAAACACGAGTTTGCGGGACTATTCGTAAAGTTTTAGTGTCGGGGAAAAAAGTGCTGATTGTGTATTAAGCGGTAGAAAGTGGGCCAGATGTTGGCCAACAGCAAAGCAAAGATAGAAGGGGAGCTGGCTGATTAACTGCAGTGTGTTCTGTCAGCCTTCAAGAGGGGATGCTTTTAATTGGGCTGGGAGCCGTTTGGTGGGAGAATGGTACCCGAGCTCTGCTGAGTTATGACATCACAACAATGAACCCAATGTGTTGATAGCAGATCTCAGAACACTGCAACAGGCAGAACACACTAACAATACAACAGAGAGGCTTTAGAGTTCAGAGGGAAAGTAAATGAGAGATCATTTGAACCTAGAAGGACGATACGCTGAAAAATCACATGTGCTCTGGGAACACTCTTTTACGTGTGCGCGCACACACACACACACACACACACACACACACACACACACACACACACACACACACACACACACACACACACACACACACACACACACACACACACACTCACTCACATATTGTTTTGCACACACACTGATATGGCACTTTAAATGCTTTTAAAGATTTTTGTAAAAAAAACAAGAAAACGTACATTCAACACATGTACATATCATTTAAGTCACTTTGCTGCTCTATTTTTGTTTATTTTTATTGTATGGTATTGTTTTGGTGATGTAAACTGCGGGAGGGAATGGGGAGTAAGCATTTCTATGTACTTGTTACAAATGGCCGATCAAAATATCTTGTATCTTGTATCTTGATTATTTTGCACACACACACCCACACCCACACCCACACACACACAGATTAACTTGCATACACACATACACACACACACACTCTCTCTCTCTCTCTCTCTCTCTCTCTCTCAAACACTGTGTTTCTCACAATACATACACATACACATACACACACACACACACGCACACACACAGACACACACACGCACACACATACACATACACATAACCAGCTACGGGAGTGTAAGCAGGTATCCGGGGGGAGAGTGTGTACCATTAGAAGATCATTTCCCTCTCCTCTCCACCACTGCCCTGCTTCATCATAGCTCTGCTGTCAACACTGCCTCCAAGGACTACAGGGAGAGAGAGAGAGAGAGAGAGAGAGAGAGAGAGAGAGAGAGAGAGAGAGAGAGAGAGAGAGAGAGAGAGAGAGAGAGAGAGAGAGAGAGAGAGAGAGAGAGAGGAAGGGAGTAAGCATGCAGGTGTAATAGTGGAGTGTTGCGTGAAATTGAAACATGTGTAGCCTCCTCTCTAACCTCAAACCTGTGATTAGTGGCCCATAGCCGTTCTGTGTATTCCCCCCTGGCTTCTCCCCATTTTTCACAGTCAACAAACACACAGTGGAGTCTCATCGTGCTATGAGAGAGAGAGAGAGAGAGAGAGAGAGAGAGAGAGAGAGAGAGAGAGAGAGAGAGAGAGAGAGAGAGAGAGAGAGAGAGAGAGAGAGAGAGAGAGAGAGAGGGACAGAGAGAGAGAGAGAGAGAGAGAGAGAGAGAGAGAGAGAGAGAGAGAGAGAGAGAGAGAGAGAGAGAGAGAGAGAGAGAGAGAGAGAAAGAGAGAGAGAGAGGGGGGAGTGAGAGAAAAGGATGCCCGTGCCCCCCCCCCCCCCTTTACCTGCCCCTTGCATCTGAATTCACTGTAAGGTGCTTTGGATGAAAGCCACACCTATGGTCAAGCCCAGCTGCTGTGTGACTCAGACCTCGGCGGAGGTAAACTCAAACACAGATAAATATACATTGAATTGGTCACAGTTAACCAAATCTATGCGTTGTATTCTGCTGTGGTAAGATAAATAGAAGAGAAATATATGTGGCTGAAACCCCAGCCATCACAGTCTCCTTATCTATCGAT
>CM051007.1:352500-435000 GCA_027704905.1 Muraenolepis orangiensis
ATCCGATTGCCCCCCACTACCCACCATTTTACTGGCTAATGTACAGTCACTGGACAATAAGTGAAGCGAGCTACAGGCTCGTATTCAATTCCACCGGGAAACTAAGGACAATTGTATCATCTGCCTTACGGAGACATGGATGTCGGAGGGGGTTACCGACGCAGCTATCAAGCCGACGGGATTTTCCGTCCACCGGGCGGACAGAACAAAGGCTCTCTCCGGTAAAGATCGCAGAGGGGGGGTATGTCTCATGATAAATAGATGTTGGTGCAACCAAAGTCATGAACATCCCCTCAAGTCTTTATGTTCCCCGGACCTGGAGTACCTGATGCGTATGTGCCGTCCACACTGGCTACCTCGGGAGTTTACAACGGTAACCGTGACCGCTGTTTACATTCCCCCACAAGCCAACACGGACACAGCGCTGATGGAACTGTACGGGGCAATCAGCGAACAGGAGTCGGCACACCCCGAGGCTGCTCTCATCGTGGCGGAGGACTTCAACAAGGCAAACCTGAAGAAGGTTCTCCCGAAGTTCTACCAACACATAACGAGCAACACACGGGGCGAGCGGATCCTCGACCACTGCTACACCCCCTTCCGTGATGGCTACAAGGCGCTCCTCCGCCCACAGTTTGGCAGATCAGACCACCGCTCTATCCAGCTGCTCCCCGCCTATAGGCAGAGACTGAAGCAGCAACCGATCGCTGTGAGGGAGGTCCAATGCTGGTCGGACCAATCGGACTCTATGCTGCGGGATTGTTTTGATCGCGCTGACTGGGACATGTTCCGCGTTGCCTCGGACAATAACATCAACGAGTACGCGTCGTCGGTCACCGGGTTCATCAAGAAGTGCATAGATGACGTTGTGCCGACCAAGTCGGTTCAGATATATCCCAACCAGAAACCGTGGATTAACGGCGATGTTCGCGCTGCCCTACATGCGCGTAACGCCGCCTTTGGCTCCGGGAATACGGAGGAATATACGAGAGCCCGTTACGACCTCCGTAAGACCATCGTCACTGCCAAGCAGTGTATAAGGACAGAGATAAATTCAAGAACCACAATGCGAGGGGTATGTGACAGGGGCTGCAGACGATAACGAACATCGGAGGGAGAACCAGTTGTGTAGAGAACTCCTCTACCTCTCACCCAGGAGTGCTAAATAATTGTTTTGCTCGGTTCGACATAAACGGCAGCCCGCCGAAGCCAGCGCCGCCTGAGGAGACCAGCCTGCTGATCATCTCGGAGGCGGATGTACGCCGCACCTTCAAGCGGCTGAACATCCGTAAGGCGGCAGGCCCCGACGACATCCCGGGCCGCGTCCTAAGATCATGTGCAGACATGCCTGAATCACTATAGACCTGTAGCCCTCACCTCGATTGTCAGCAAATGCTTCGAGAGGTTGGTCAAGGACTTTATTTGCTCCGTGTTACCTACCACACTGGACCCATGGCAATTTGCATATCGTAAAAATAGATCCACGGACGATGCAATTGCCATGGCCCTCCACACTGCCCTTTCACACCTGGAGGGAAAGAACTGTTATGTGCAAATGCTGTTTGTGGACTACAGCTCAGCGTTCAACACAATTGTTCCTGCCAAGCTCGACACCAAGCTTAGAGGTCTAGGCGGGGCCCCCATCCACGTGCAGCTGGATACTGGACCTCCTGTCGGACCGCCGCCAGGTGGTGAGGATGGGCAGCACCACCTCAGAGCCACTGCCCCTCAACACGGGAGCCCCCCAGGGATGCGTGCTGAGCCCTCTCCTCTACTCCCTCTACACCCACGACTGCATGGCTATGCACAGCTCCAACGTCATCGTCAAGTTTGCTGACGACACGACAGTGATGGGCCTGATCGCCAGCAACGACAAGACAGCCTACAGGGAGGAGGTTGGATCGCTGGAGCAGTGGTGCCAGGAGAACAGTCTCGCCCTCAACGTCAAGAAGACCAAGGAGCTGATCGTGGACTTCAGGAAGCAGAGGGGAGAGCACAGCCCTATCTCCATCGACGGTGTCGCAGTAGAGAGGGTCAGCAGCTTCAAGTTCCTCGGTGTGCACATCTCCGAGGACCTCACATGGTCCACGCACACCACACACGTGGTGAAAAGGGCCCAACAATGCCTGTATTTCCTCAGGCGTCTGAAGAAATTCAGCATGGGCCCCCGCATCCTGAGAACATTCTATAACGGCACCGCATTCACACCACATTCACGGGAACTGCACGGCACTCGAGCACAGAGCGCTTCAAAGGGTGGTGCGGACGGCCCAGTATATCGTTGGAGGTGAGCTCCCCTCCCTCCTGGATATATACAATCAGTGGTGCGTGGCCAAGGCCAAACGCATCATAAAAGACATTGCCCACCCCAGCCACGAACTGTACTCACTGTTACCGTCAGGCAGGCAATACCTCAGTATCAAGTGCCGTACAAATAGGCTTAGAGATAGCTTCCACAGTCAGGCCATCAGGCTGCTGAACAAGGGCGTATAACATATAACAATGTATATTTTATTAAATTGATTTATATATACATATTGCTCTTTTCAGTGCCGATATTTAGCATTTTATAAATTGCATTTTTACAATAAACATGACAATAAACAATTCAATAAACAATCAATAAACAATAAACAATCAATTTAAGTGACAATAAACTTGACTTGACTTGACTTGAGGGGCCGTCACGCTTTTTATCAGCCACGCCACACAACATCCTCAGGGATTTTAAGCTATGAGTCGTTTCTTAATTATCCCCGGGAACGCTAGCGGTCTGTGTGTCTCCGTGTCAAATATTGGCGGCCCGGGCACGTAGTAAAGTACAGTTAGAGATGTGTGTAGCATTCTTTGTCACTATCGGCGCCATTCATTGGTCACATTGTACTGGAAAAACACATTAACAAACCGGTTTTCAAACCAGTGTAAGAGGGAAATAACAAGGTCATGCGCCCGCTAGAGGAAAAGCGAGCAAAGGGCGGGGGGCAATGAAGTTAACCAACATTTGGACGCGGCTTTCTAGGTATCACAAATCCATGAATCTCGCATAAATCACAAATTCCTGTGGCCCCCGGCCAGCCATGTCTCCCGGATACGGTCATATCCTCATCGCTTGGGTCTTTAGTTGCAGTGATCGAGTGGCTGAGGAAGACGAGGGCAATGATTCAAGAGCGACTATAGCAGCGGTCTGAGGCTGGAACAACCTTTAGAATAATGTCTTCCTCTCTCTCTCTCTCTCTCTCTCTCTCTCTCTGTCTCTGTCTCTATGTCTCCCTCTTTATGTGTCTGTCTCTCTCTCTCTGTCTCGCTGTGTCTTTCTGTCTCTCTCTCTATGTGTCTCTGTCCCTCTCTTTGTGTATCTTACTATCTCTCTCTCTGTCTCTGTGTCTCTCTATTCGTCTCTCTCTCTCTCTCTCTCTCTCTCTCTCTCTCTCTCTCTCTCTCTCTCTCTCTCTCTCTCTCTCTCTCTCTCTCTCTCTCTCCCTCTCTCTCTCTCTCTTTCTCTCTCTCTCTCTCTCTCTCTCTCTCTCTCAGTGTCTCTCTCCACACCTAGAATACAGCGATGTGATTCAAACCACATCTCTGGCTTTGTTCTCGTCTCATTGAACATGACTCTGTTTGCAGTGGTTGGTTAAAACTGGGATCAGGACCTGCCTGTGTGTGTGTGTGTGCGTGCGTGTGTGGGGGTGTGTGTGTGTGTGTGGGTTGAAGACCATTAGCTCTGGTCTTTCAGCATTAGTCAAATTTGCAGCGTTAAAGTGTAGTGGAGCCATCGAGGATGTACTAATTAAATCCTCACTGTACCGCAAAGTTGAACAAGCACTCTCGACTTTACTATCCGCCACGCTGGCATTCATCAATCACCTGCCCTGCTCCGCGGCCAGCTCCGTGGTGGACCACTAGCTTAGCTTCAAGCTTGCGGCCCGAGGGACGGACGTTAGCGACGGATGTTTGGGCGAAGCTCATTGGTCCTCACTATAGGCTGCTCTCGCTAATTTAGGCGTGGGAGCAAATGCCTGATGACAGGTGTGTTTGCGAGTAACAAGGGAGTCTGTGTGTGTGCGTGGGTGCATCTAAAATATTTGTGTGTGTGTTTGTGTGTGTGTGTGAGTATGTGTGTATGTGTGCGGGTTTGTCGGCATGCGGCCCAGAGGTGGATGGGCCATTACATTCTCGTTAGTTCGGCTCCAGTGGCCCGGGTCGGTTGCACAAAACTGCCCCCGTTTCCGGAACACAGACAGTTAGGCAGTCCTCAACCCTCCCACCCTCCCCCACCTCGACCCCTTCCCTCTTCGTATCTCCCCAACCCCAACCCAGGTCCCTTGGCCCTCAGTCTCTCTCTATCACTGTCTCTGTCTCTCTGGGGCACTTCTTTGCATCATGTACCTCTCTCTCTCCCTCTCTGACAATCTCTCTCTCCCCTCCCCCCCCCCCCCCCCCCTCTGTGTCTTCCCCTCCCTGGATCGTGTGTGTTACGCTGAAGTAAATCATATCTGGAAAAATCATCCCAGCACAACAACAACAGTCTCCTTATACTAATTACCGCCACTTAACCTTAGCGCTACATCTGCTTAGGGGCACCTTGGAGTAAGTTGGCGAGGGCAGTAATACCTGCTGGGGGAGGAGGAAGCTGCTGCTGCGTTCTGCACTTCCCCACAAATGACCAGTTTTCGCTCTCTCCCGGTATCCCTGGTTTTTGTCTCAGATGAGACACCAACTGTTACAGGCATTTAGGAGTTTAATGACAACACGTGTTTTTTGTAACACGTGCTGAATTTGCATTGGGGTAAAGCTGTTCAATAGACGGGTTATTCTGTTCAGAGCGACTAAGCGACGCTGTGCTCAAAACTCAAAGCATATGATCAAAATGGAGCAAAAAGTGCCACCAAATTGCCACGCTGCAATGGTGAGTTTAGTGAAAAAAACGTACACAAAAATAAAATAAAATGAGTGTGTCTTGTCCCTATGTGTTACTGCAGGCTTTATAGAGTGTGTCTTGTAGTTGTGTGTTACTGCAGGCTTTATAGAGTGTGTCTTGTAGCTGTGTGTTACTGCAGGCTTTATAGAGTGTGTCTTGTAGTTGTGTGTTACTGCAGGCTTTATAGAGTGTGTCTTGTGTGTTACTGCAGGCATACAATCATATAACAATGTAGACAGGGTAGATGGGGACAACGTGGTCACACACACACACACACACACACACACACACACACACACACACACACACACACACACACACACACACACACACACACACACACACACACACACACCACACACACACACACACACACACACACACACACACACACACACACACACACACACACACACACACACACACACACACACACATATGCATACATATTTTCTTTTCATTCAAATTCAGAGGCAGGCAGAAACTTTGAGGAACAAGATCCAGGTTTTATTTTTCTTATCTCCAATGGATTTCTCTCAGTCGGTTGTATCTTAATGAAATGTCTCCCGGTGAGGCCCTCAGCGCCGTGACACAGTTCCCCAAACTCCTCACAACCAAAGGCAACTTCTCACAGACCAGAAGCTTTGTTATCGCTCCATCGTATGGGCTCTTGTTCTGAGGTCGGACCAGCATCCCACGCAGGGGGGCATCGTATATGTGTAAGTACAGTATATGAGAGAGAGAGAGAGAGAGAGAGAGAGAGAGAGAGAGAGAGAGAGAGAGAGGAGAGAGAGAGAGAGAGAGAGAGAGAGAGAGAGAGAGAGAGAGAGAGAGAGAGAGAGAGGGGAGATGAGAATGACCTAAATGCATGCATAAATAAAGTAGTAGTAGTAAGTTTAGAAGCAACAAGTCAAATTTTGCACAGTGGGCCTAAAGGCGTATTGGTAATTTCCAGGCCCATAGACGGCCCTACCGAGACCTGTCACTTAAGGGAAGATTAAATCCCCCAGAATGCATTGCAAACTTCTATTGCACATATCCTATACAGTAGTTGGCTGATCATTGGAGTATCGCCTTAAGCCATGCTCAGGATGCCAGCCAACTGGAACTGGAAGTTATTTATGCTAAACAGACTCGGATCAGAACAGACAGGGAACCACGGACCAAATGAATGGTCGAAAATGAATGAATGAATGAACAACTGACAAAATTATAAATAATTAATAAAAAACGCTTTGGGGTGTGTGTGTGTGTGTGTGTGTGTGTGTGTGTGTGTGTGTGTGTGTGTGTGTGTGTGTGTGTGTGTGTGTGTGTGTGTAGACGACCGCCAGTGCGGAGGGTGGAGCCATCACCGAAAAAACAAACCCGATTGGCCAGATAGGACCAAAACAAGTTCGAACAGGCATTTTTTGAATATGTATTTATAACAAATTGTAATCATATTTGGCTATTTTTTTTATCTGTTTTTTTAATTGTTTTTTAATTGTTTTATTGTATTGTGACGGTGAGGATTGCTACACAATGTATCAGTACTTGTAGAAAGACAATGAAGGCATTCTGATTCTGAACGGTTCCTGGCCCCTGTGTCCTCAGTCTACATGGGGGCCTCCCCTGAGCAACAAGCCTCATCAAGCTACCTGCTCACTCATGGGATGTCTATTATACCAATGGATTCACTGGAAGTTAGCATGGTAAATACACGTCAATAAACAGTCCTATCAATGTATGATTATGGTGTTGTCATATGCTGTGTGTAATTAGTTGGCGTTCAGAACACACGGAACATGAACAACCTAACAGAACAACCTAACCCACACTACCTTTTACACACACACACACACACACACACAACTGATACATAATCATACGTTAATGTGCCTTCCAGTTCTACAAACACTGCGATATAGTTTACATACACAGCACACACAGTACACACGCACACACATACACACACATACACACACACACATTCACGCACTAGCATACACACACACACACACACACACACACACACACACACACACACACACACACACACACACACATGTATGCAGTAGCACACACAAACACATACACACATACACACACAAATAAGGACACACAAGTGTGCCTCTACACAGCTCTACAGAGAGCAACATGATACATAAATACATCATACACACACAATGACATCCACAAAACATATGCACACACACACACACACACACACACACACACACACACACACACACACACAGGGCTCACAAGCGTTTTTAACAAAGCATAAACGAGCAGAGCCCAGAATAATAAGAACAATAAAAATAATAATAATAATGCTGATGCTATAATAACGCTGAGGTTGGCAGGTAAGTCATCTCCTTGCTTTAGGAGGCAGTACCACTGCCTCCTAAAGCCGTGCTGGGAGCAGAGAGAGAGGGGGGAGGGGACACGCTAATATAGCTGCGGGCTCCAGCAGACGCTGGGCTTTAATTAGCACACTGGAACCTGGACAGAGGAGCGTGGGACTGAGGGATGGACGCAGCGACGGGCTAGCGGACAAAAAAGGAGAAGAGAAACATGAGCAACATGAGCATGACAGAAAGAAGAGCCAGAGAGGAGAATAAGAAGAGCGAGACAACAGCGGCTGCACCGACCAGATCCACCGGCACAATTAGAAAAAGAAGCCGCCAAAACGTTCCACGGGACACGATAATCCAAATGACATTCATCTTCCCCTAATAATTCCACCGTCTTTTTGCATTCTACATTCTATACATTCACATACAAGCTTTCCCTGTCCATATCCAGTCCCCATGTCCTGCAGCTCTGCAATAAGTGATGGAATTTCATGTTTCCCGAGTGTTACATTTGCAGGGAGTGGGTGGAGACAACGGTGGTGCTGGTGGGTGGGTGGGCTGCTTCCCTGCTCCCTGCTTCCCTGCTCCCTGCTCCCTGCTTCCTGGGCCCCTGCTTCCCTGCTCCCTGCTTCCCTGCTCCCTGCTTCCCGGCTCCCTGCTTCATAGCTCCCTGCTTCCCTGCTCCCTGCTTCCCTGCTCCCTGCTTCCTTGCTCCCTGCTTCCCTGCTCCCTGCTCCCTGCTCCCTGCTTCCCTGCTCCCTGCTTCCCGGCTCCCTGCTTCCTGGCTCCCTGCTTCCCTGCTCCCTGCTTCCCTGCTCCCTGTTTCATAGCTCCCTGCTTCCCTGCTCCCTGCTTCCCTATTTCCCTGCTCTCTGCTTCCTTGCTCCCTGCTTCCCTGCTCCCTGCTCCCTGCTTCCTGGCTCCCTGCGTCCCTGCTTCCCTGCTCCCTGCTTCCCTGCTCCCTTCTTCCTGGCTCCCTGCGTCCCTGCGTCCCTGCTTCCCTGCTCCCTGCTTCCCTGCTCCCTGCTTTCTGGCTCCCTGCTTCCCTGCTCCCTGCTTCCCTGCTCCCTGCTTCCTGGCTCCCTGCGTCCCTGCTTCCCTGCTCCCTGCTTCCCTGCTCCCTGCTTTCTGGCTCCCTGCTTCCCTGCTCCCTGCTTCCCTGCTCCCTGCTTCCTGGCTCCCTGCGTCCCTGCTCCCTGCTTCCCTGCTCCCTGCTTCCCTGCTCCCTGCTTTCTGGCTCTCTGCTTCCCGGCTCTCTGCTTCCCGGCTCCCTGCTTCCCTGCTCCCTGCTTCCCGGCTCTCTGCTTCCCGGCTCTCTGCTTCCCGGCTCTCTGCTTCCCGGCTCCCTGCTTCCTTCATCCTACCCTCAGCAGCGGTGAGACGAGGCGGACCCCAGGTGAGGATAAGGCCTGGTATGGATGGTGAGGATAAGGCCTGGTATGGATGGTGAGGATAAGGCCTGGTATGGATGGTGAGGATAAGGACTGGTATGGATGGTGAGGATAAGGCCTGGTATGGATGGTGAGGATAAGGCCTGGTATGGATGGTGAGGATAAGGCCTGGTATGGATGGTGAGGATAAGGACTGGTATGGATGGTGAGGATAAGGACTGGTATGGATGGTGAGGATAAGGCCTGGTATGGATGGTGAGGATAAGGCCTGGTATGGATGGTGAGGATAAGGCCTGGTATGGATGGTGAGGATAAGGCCTGGTATGGATGGTGAGGATAAGGCCTGGTATGGATGGTGAGGATAAGGCCTGGTATGGATGGTGAGGATAAGGCCTGGTATGGATGGTGAGGATAAGGACTGGTATGGATGGTGAGGATAAGGCCTGGTATGGATGGTGAGGATAAGGACTGGTATGGATGGTGAGGATAAGGACTGGTATGGATGGTGAGGAGGGGGTGGAAACTAACATGAATAATGCATGAGTCTGCATTGGGGGGTTGGCCCCCGCTCTGAAACGAGTAGCCCATATAATGTATAGAATGTGTGTGCACCATAGATTATTTGTGTGTGTGTGTGTGTGTGTGTGTGTGTGTGTGTGTGTGTGTGTGTGTGTGTGTGTGTATGGGTCTCTCCTTGCTTCATAGGAGAGGGAGGGTGGCCCGCCTCACACAGCGCAGGGAGTTTATGTATAGAAAAAAGGCTTATTTAAAAACAAATGCGAAATATATAAATATATATATTTATTTATTTATATATTTATATATATCATTTATTTCAAAACAGGCCTTTGTTCTATACATAAACTCCCTGCGCTGTGTTTGTGCGAGGCGGGCCCCCCTCCCCTCCTATCGAGGGGGCCTTCCTAAATAGGCAGGAGTTTAGAGATTCATAAAATTTAAATATCAAATACAAAAATAAATATAACATACAGCATACTGTATTCTTGTATAGTTATCAGCCATATGTTCATCAAAGGACGCCTCATTCTCAGCTTGTCTGAAAGGTGTTTATCATTCGTCAAAAAACAACTAATTTGCATATAACAACATGGAATTGGTAGCGTGACGGTAAACAGGATTCTCAAGCCAAGGCTCAGCGCCGCACGAGATCATCAAATTGGACTGACTTTCTGATAGGACTCAAGACGTATCCGGCGCCTTAGTGTCTCCATGCCGTGATGTTTCTATAGTAAAAAGCTCTGGAATATTCAGAGCGAAACTCATAAATAATAACGGGAAACATTGAATACACCCCCTGACAGTCGGGCGAAGGATGTCCTCGTGTTGGAACCAAATGAGAGCTCAGTTTAAAATGTCTTTCTCAGTCAGTTTGGTTCTTTCTGGCAGGATGCGCTCAGAGGCTCCACTGTGAGCCGCTGTACGCATCCTGCCAGAAAGAACCAAACTGACTGAGAAAGACATTTTCAACTGAGCTCTCATTGGTCACACCACAGTTTAGTGTTTCAGCCATACAGTTGGTGGTGGCTGTGTTTATTTATTTGTTTGTTTGAGTATTTCCCTTTCGTCTGTCGATGCCTTTATTAGCGAGCGCACGTTGGAGGCCAAATTTTCCAGCGAAGGCGGAAGATGAAGTCGAATACGACGCCTCGACGCTCAAAAATGTTGAGGTCATCTCTTTTACTCCACACACACTTTTCCTGTATAGAAGAAGTGTGTGTGTGTGCGTGTGTGTGTGTGTGTGTGTGTGTGTGTGTGTGTGTGCGTGCGTGCGTGCGTGCGTGCGTGCGTGCGTGCGTGCGTGCGTGCGTGCGTGCGTGCGTGCGTGCGTGCGTGCGTGCGTGCGTGCGTGCGTGCGTGCGTGCGTGCGTGCGTGCGTGCGTGTGTGTGTGTGTGTGTGGTTTGTGGCTGGTTTAAGCAGCCCTCAACGGGCCCAAGTCAGACCGATTAGACTCTGGGGCTGCTGGGTGAGGCTGCAAACTACAACTAAAGCCATTTCACTGGCTTTTATTGTGGCGGCGTCGACTGCTACAGTGTGTTGTAATTTGGAAAGTAGGATTTTGTATTTGTCTGTAGAAACCCTGATGATTGGGCCGGTTCCATTATCACAGAGCACGGCAACAGATTGCTTCATTCATTAGGATTCAGGACGGTCAACTCAGGGAAAGTGTTCTCAGAGAGCGGTAGGCGACTAATGGTTTACAAGCGGACGCGGTCACACATGGTATTCATTGGGTTGCCGTGTCGTTATTTATGTTTATATATATATGTACAGTATATCGTGGGAAAAATGCTGAATAGCCGTGTTGAAGCTGTGTGAAACTACAAATGGGTAAAAATAACTGGTGGGGGGAAAACATCCTGCTGTGAGAAAGTCAACATAAGATGACTCATTTACAAGGTCATCTGCATTGAAGGTCATCATTTACAAGGTCATCTGCTGATTTTTTACAAGATTTGTATTTGCCATTTACGAGTACATAGGAATGCTTACTCCCCATTCCCTCCCGCAGTATAAATCTCCAAAACAACACCATAAAAATGAAAATAATATATACATTAAAAATAAACCAGAAATGTACAGGTTTTTCTTTTTTTTTTTACAAAAATCTTTAAAAGTATTTAAAGTGCCAGTAGTGCAGCAGCATCCAAATCTCATCCAAATTTTGTCTAGTACATATTGTATATAAACTAGTATTGGTGTAGACTTTCAGATGTCTGGGATTTTGGACTATGCAGAACATTTTTAGTCCTGTTTTAAACACAAACTCATATCTGACTTCTCACAAGAAAAACTGAAATGTGTCTGACCTCTGCCTTATCGGATTCGGAGTAGAGATCGGCAGGATCAGAGGATTTCGGACAGTTTATACATATTTTTTGGATAGTTATCGTCGGCTTTTCTTACTTTACTTTACTTGTTGCCGCTTTGCCATGAATATTTGATACACACTAGACAGACTACCACTCTAGACTTGTCCCTTGTTTATTTGGCCATTGCATAGTTAAAAAGGCACTCGAATATATTTGAATCTATAATAAAAACTTTATAAGAGGGAAAAACAATGGCATTATATTCATCATGCCATTATTACAGTCGAGTTAAGATAATCTGAGCAAAAAACTGAGCCCATTTCAGCTCACGGGGCAGTAGTCAGTAAAAGTTTGATTATTTCTATCTTGCCTGTGAGCTGAAGTGGGCACCGATTTAGCTCGACTGACACCATTCTGAACAATGGGCAACCACAAATTGACCTACGTGAAACATTTAAATGGCAACCGAAATTAACCAATCCTTGGTGTTTGGTTCTATTTTTTGGTATTTAATAATCTTGAAAGTAGTTTAATCCTGATTGGTTTACAGGTCAGTTGTCACAAGGGAGTGGTTAGGTTGGACCCCGAATGCAGACAGAGACCAGAGAGGGGAGAACAGGCGCATGTAACCTCCAAGACATACGATGGATCTGGTACCGGGAGGTCGAGGTGCGTCGTACCGACAGGTAGTAGGCGAATGGATCGTTGGGGACAGGCGATGGTCAGGTTACCGGGAGGTCTAGGTGCGTCGTACCGACAGGTAGTAGACAGAACTCCAGGACCGATGTTTTGCCTGGACGTCTTCATCAGGGGGCGGGGCAATAGGTCACACCGACTCAATCCTTTGGGGCCGTCTCAGGAGTCTAATAAGAGCGGCTGAAATACCATGGAAACCTCGTCGGTTTCTTCCGCTGATGGATTTGCATTGCATTTGCCCGACTCCCTCCTGCTGAATTATTTATGTGATCGGCAAACAGAGGTGCCATAGAAAGCATGGTAAATGGCAGGTGACAGCAGACATGTGACTGTAATCAAAACAAGGCATTAAGGGGCATCGACCTCATCATTAATGATGCATGGCTCGAGACTCAGTGTTCATTCCTGCTGTCAATTATGAATCACTCTTTTAATCATGAAAAAGGTCAGACCAAAGCATGGGCTCCCCTAGGGGTGACCTGTTTGTATTAGGGTTGGTTGTTGTTTGTATAGATTTAGCCTCTCATGTTGCTCCTGAATTGATTTTTTTGTTCATTTGAGGGGCGTTTTGGCAACAGGGCCCCAGAGACCAGAGCACACTTAACATCCCGCAAAGTCCAATTAGTGAAGATGAGTGTGAACACTGTCTCAGTGCCCACGTGTTTTGGGGACTAAAACCAGTGACCTTCCAGTTCCAAGGCCAAGTCTCAACAGACTGAGCTATCCTGCCGCCCTGTTCCACTTGAAAAAGGTGCTCTGGAGTACGGTTCATGTGTGTACTTGGGGATACCGTTTTGCATTGGGTGTGAAAGCCACCCTACCCAAAAAAAACACAGAAGTGGGACTGCACTTAAAAGTTCTGGTGCCTACCTATTTAGAATGCACCTTTGAACGCTTTGGAAAAAGCATCTGCTTTACGACTGCAATGTAATGCAATGCTATTCTGCATAGCTGCATATGCGCACAGCACGCACCAATCTCCTCTTCTGAACTACCAGTGGCGAGGGTGGTTCTTGACATTGTCTCCAAAACATCAATAGCTTCAGATCTTGCATTTGGATGGCAATGTTAACCCATGTCAGGTAGCAGATGACACAAGTGTTCTTCTTATTTAGTTTATTTGCGGTCCACAACAAACCGACTAGGTGCATACCGCCACCTGCTGTATCGGACCTGCTGTCCTTTTCGGACCTGCTGTCCAACATTACTTATATCGGGGAGACAATCGTACTTAATATACAAACGGCCTCAATGTGTATGCAGAATAACTGTTGATTCTCATCGTAATAGTGGAGCTGCACATACAACCCATTCTGGGAGGTGAAGTATCTTGGTGTGTTTCAAAGTTAGTGTTCCTCTCTGTCGTTTCTCTGGAACACAGGTTCCAGGTTGTAATTAATGGACTCCACACCGTTTCCCCCCCCCCTCGTGACACGTGAACATCACTCGTAATACAAACATACCTGTGTGTTGATTTTTTCCTTCATCGACGTGTTTGTGTGTGACTTTATTTCATAGATGTCCCGGGAGGCGGGCTACACGCTAAGGCGATCCACCATGACTGAGTGTGTTAACTGCCCTTCACGGCAAATCAGCAGAGGAAAACTCATTTTCCCACGTGCCACCGGGGGCGGGGAGTTTGGAGTGCAGACCTAACCGTGCTTGGCAAGCAGAAGGCACACTGTGGCACAACTCCTAGGAGACCCCCGGCTGCTAGAGACAATCAGCGCCAAAGACATGGCACACACACACACACACACACACACACACACACAAATGTGTAAACACCCACACACACACAAAAGCACACACTCTCACACACCCATTCAAATGCACACACACACGATCGCATTCACATCTGCACGCAATCATGCGAGCAGCACATATAAATGCACGTGACACACACTCACAACACTCAGAGAGAGAGAGAGAGAGAGAGAGAGAGAGAGAGAGAGAGAGAGAGAGAGAGAGAGAGAGAGAGAGAGAGAGAGAGAGAGAGAGAGAGAGAGTGTATGTGTGTGTGTTTGTATGCGTGTGGGTGCACCTGTGAAGCAGAAGTACGGAGGAAGCACACTTCCAGACCAAATTAGCCTAAAGTGTCATCTAATATGGAACAAGCATGGCGGGGCCTCCCCTTGGAACCCGGGGGAGCCGGCGAGTGAGCAGAGAACAGACCTCTGTGGTCCAAGAAAAGGGACCGCAGCCTTGACAGATGAGGCTTGCATATGCCTTTTTTTTTTTTTGGTTTAGGAGACAACACGGCCAAACTCTCTCTCTCTCTCTCTCTCTCTCTCTCTCTCTCTCTCTCTCTCTCTCTCTCTCGCTCTCTCTCTCTCTCTCATGCTGTTACAGATGGGAGAGCACAGAGGCAAGAGGAGAGGGAGGGGAGGGGGGTCAGAGGAGACACAGGGGTGGTATTTAGTGCACGTATGGGACATGTAGCACTGTTCAGACCTTTGGCCGCTCGAAGCGCTTACCAAATTCACAGCCATTCACATCCACCCATTCATTCATATATTTTATGTTTTTTCACAATTTTTGTACAATTCAACAAATGTACTGTATATACCATCCGTCAGTTACTTTATTGTTATTTGTATTGTTATTTGTATTGTGTACAGTATTTCTTTTTTACAGCATAGTGTTTCAGGTAATTAATACTGCGGGAGGGAAAGGGGACTAAGCATTCCATTTCACTTGTTGCATAAGGCAAATACAAATCTTGAATCTTGAATCTTGAAATCTTGAAATCTTGAATATACAGACGCCTACTGTCAGCCCTGCAAGGCGACAGGCTGCCCAACGGTAGCGGTTAGGGGTTAGGGCGTCTTGCTCAGGGGCACCTCGACACTCTGCTGTTCACTGTACTCTTAGTGTGTGTGTGTGTGTGTGTGTGTATGTGTGTGGGGGGGGGGGGGGGGTTCATCAAATTGAACAATTAAAAAAAGATATGGTCCCATTATTCCATAACTTATGGTAACTGTAATGTGTACCATGAAATTGGTTCTGTTGCAGTCAGAACACACAGGATCACACACACACACAGACACAGACACACACACACACACACACACACACACACACACACACACACACACACACACACACACACTTATAGGCTTTGTTGCTTCACAAGTCGCAATTGGATTGCTGCTCCTATGGAGGTTGAAATAGAGGTAAGGAGGGGTATATTTAGAATATGAAAAGAACATTTTAATATTATCTCCCATTCTATTTGTGCGCACTCTATGTACTGTGTGTGTGTGTGTGTGTGCGTGTGTGTGTGTGTGTGTGTGTGTGTGTGTGTGTGTGTGTGTGTGTGTGTGTTTATCCCTCAACCATCGAAGCCCTGGAGCTCAGGAAGTAAAAGGTTCCCCTCTCATCCCTTTATGGAGAACAGAGCTTCCTCTACCTTCTGATCCACTGAGGAAAAAAGATTACTTTTGACTTACTTACTTAAGTACTATATATATAAATATATATATACAGTATATATAAATACATATAAATATACAGTATATACAGTATATATACATATACAGTATAAACAGTATATATACATATACAGTATATACAGTATATATATATATATACATTTACGTATATATATATATATATATATATATATATATCAATAGATCAAAATATTAAATCTGATTAATCACAATAAAATTCTGTGATTAATCTGATTAATCACAAGTTTAAAAGAAACATATTTACTTTTGTTATAGTTTTGTTTTTTTGCGGGTGGCAAAACATATGCAGGTATGGAAGAATTAAATGCTAATGCTTTTTATTATTTGATTTGTTACTTTTCACTTTTTTCTGAGCAAAAAGGTCACAGGGAGTGCTTAGTATTGCCCAAAACATCGATAATAAGATAAGTGAACATGAACAGCTTGCCTGTTAATTGTTCATAAAGAAACATCTCATGCAAATGAATATTGCAAGTCGGCCACTTTAAGAAACTGAATAACAAAGTGCCAAAGCGAACAATCCTTTTTCACATTCTGAGCTGTAAAATGACTGTTAAACAGTATAAGCCTTTGTGGCATGAGTCCAGTCAACAGGTGTATTTAGTCTATTGTTATTTTAACCAGTTGCTCAGACACACAAGCTTGTTTACATTTTCAGATGAGAGAGCTGACCTCTTCTTCTGCACAATGTCCAACAGTTTTTCAGCACTTTGCTAAAGCCCCATCAAATCCACAGTCGCTGAGGGAGACAGCAACGGCCCTCTGTCTAATGTGCGCTATACAGGGCATATGCTCAAAGGAAGGTTCTTTGCTGCTGCAATCATATTGCGAGCGTTATGTGTTAAAGTGAAATGTTCCGCCCAGCGCTCCTTGGTGCGTCTCCTCAGTCATCCTGTTGGTTTTAACAGGCCTTACTGCCTGACCCTCAGCTCATTACCAGGTGTATGTGTGTTTGGGTGTTTGTATGTGAGAGAAAAAGTGTGTCTGTGTGCGCATGTGTCTGTGTGTGCGCGAAAGTGTGTGTGTATGTGAGAGATAACGTTTGTGTGTGTGTGTGTGGGAGAAAGTGTGTGTGTGTGTGTGTTTGTGTATGTATGTGCGTGTGTTTGTATTTCAGAGATCAAGTGTGTGTGTTTGTGCATGTATGTGTGTGTGTGTGTGTGTGTGTGTGTGTGTGTGTGTGTGTGTGTGTGTGTGTGTGTGTGTGTGTGTGTGTGTGTGTGTGTGTGCGTGTGTGTGTGTGTGTGTGCGTGTGTGTGTCTCAGTGTGCAGGCATGTAACGGAGAAAGGGTGCATGGGCACATGCACACATCGGGGCAGTCAGACATGTGAACAGTTGTGAACAAATCCAATCCTAACTTTCACCTCCCAGAGTTTCGAGGGCGGACGATCCTTGGTTCAGTTGTGTTGGTTTTTGTTTTGTCCAACAAAGGGACCAAATCTGGCTGATATTTATTGCTCCAAGTCCTGCAACACCGCTCTGCGATATATCACCAGCACACAAAGCCAACTATTGTAAAGTTTTAGCTGCATTCTTTATTCTTTTTGGATTGAAATCCATCCAAAAACCATGTCCAGCTATTATTATGAAACAATGACTGCCTAATGGAACACAGCGGATTTATAGCTCGACTGTGATTGGCTAGACTCGACAATTCTCTGCTGTCACTCACGTTTATATGTAACTGACAAATGCCGATGCTCATCTGCTTCATTGGAGCAACTATAAAGTTATATGATTTTTGCAATGCTGTTGACTTGGACTCTTTGAGGGCCCATTTCCATCTTCAGAGGATGACAGTATGGGTAGGGGTGGCTGGGTGACTGGGAGGGGCTTCTACCGCCATGATTCACAGAGTTTTAACAACAGGAGTGGTGCATGTTTATTGCTCTAATTCTTGACCTGACCAAACAAAAACAACGCAAATTGACTCACATATACTTCCTCACGGAAGGTCGCCGGTTCAAGTCCCCGAAACACCTGGGCACTGCCGAGGTGCCCTTGAGCAAGGCACCAGACCCCCACACTGCTCCCTGGGCAGCTGTTTATACAATAGTTGCCTGATGTTCCGACTACTGGGATGGGTTAAATGCAAAGAAACACATTTTCTGTGTGTGTAGTGGACATGTGACCAAGAGGATTCAATCCTCCAGATTTAGATTTAGATTTAGATTTAGAAATAATCAGAAGGTGCACACACACACACACACGTGTGTAAAACAACAAAGTATGAAAAATATGAAAAAAAATGAAAAAAAGTAAGTGAACAAAATTCCATCTTAACTTTAGGCTTTTGCTGAGAAATGACGACCAAGAACCTGATCTAAGGTAAGTTTCCATATCTTGTGTGGTTCAGCGCAGTACAGATATTGCAGACGACAAAGTTTAAATGCTTCTCTGAATATGAATGGTGTGCTTTCGATATTAGAAGCCCTGGGGGGGGGAGGGGGGGGAGGGGGGGGGGGTCACCAAGCCTTCTCCACTGAGGCTGGAGATCAGGACCCTGGACAGTTCTAACCCTCACCCCCTCTCTCCCTTACTCTCCACCACAGTCCGTCAACACACCCTCACCCCTGACAAAGCGAGGGTTGCCACAATATGGTTTTCCATGGAAATAATAGCTCCCTTGGATTCAGATAAACTTGCAGCAGATGCCCGCATAAGACCGTACAGGCAGGACAGATCAAGAGATGGAGAGAAGAGGAGAGGATATACAGGGGAAGAGGAGAGAGAAGACGATGGGGATGGAGTGTGAAGTGCTACTCGTCTAACACTTAGAGACTCAAGTCCTGCAGACCCTTAAGAATTACAAACACACACACACACACCACACACACACACACACACACACACACACACAGACACACACACACACACACACACACACCACACAGACACACACCACACACCACACACACACACACACACACACACACACACACACACCAGACACACACACACACACACATCACACACCACACACACACACACACACACCAGACACACACACACACACACACACACACACACACACACACACACCAGCACACACACACACACACACACACCACACACCAGACACACACACACACACACCACACACACACACACACACAGACACCACCACACACACACACACACACACACACACACACGCACACACCAGACACACACACACACACACACACACACACACACACACACACACACACACGACACACACACACACACACACACACACACACACACACACACACACACACACACACACACACACACACACCACACACACACACACACACACACACACAGACACACACACACACACACCAGACACACACAACCATACACACTGCCTTTTCTGACTTAAAAAATAATTGACATGCAAACTTAACTTAACATCAAATTCTCATCAAGTGCATCCGAAGCCACGGAAGATTCAAGAAACCGTTTTCCATCCATTTTGTACGGTAGCCGTTTTGTTTGCAAACTGATTTGTTTCCAAAAGCATTTTTAACTCTCTCTTCAAAGACACTCTGCCTCGCTCCACTTGGGAGAGAGTTTGAAAAATCCGTTCCCATCTTTATTTGAGTTTTATTTGAGCCAACACTTTCTTCTCCCCATTCTGATCCCACTTTGCTTCAAACAAACCTGCCACCATCATAACATTGTTATCTATATTACATTACACTATCATACACAATCTTACTTTTGCTGGACTTTCTGGACTCATTACACTCAACTGTCACTGCACTGTTCTGCACTGTACTGCGCTCTATTCATGATGCTGCTGCACTACCTTTGAAAAGTTTTTGCACAATTTAACACATGTTCATATCATCAGTCACTTTATTGTTGTCGTTATTTTTATTGTGTACAGTATTTTATACTATAGTGTTATAGAACATACAAAATGTGTGAGGGAATGGGGAGTAGGCATTCAATTCAAAGCTCTGCTTTTCTAGGTTTTTATCACGTGACCGATATTCGCAAATACCACGCAACTAGCAGGTTTAGAATGCAACTCAAACGCAACTCGTAAGTTCTGCACGCAACTCATACGCAACCCACACGCAACCCACACGCAACTCACACGCAACCAATAGGTTACAAATAGACAAAATTGTTGATTTCGGTTGCGTTTGGTGTGTATACAAATATGTTTTACACGCAACTCATAGGTTTCAGCATACACTATGGTGTGAGGGCACCATTATCTGCTTTACTAGCTCAGCAAGTGTGTTGTCCTCACATAGTGTATAAGAAAAGCTACTGTTGTATTCCTCCTCCCTGTATGCCCTGCTGTGTAAGACAACTAAAGAGCATATCTGTAAAGTTGTAAAGTGCAAGTAAACCCAAAATCTTGTTTTTGGTTTTGTTTTATAGGTCATGGTACGTCTTCTATAATCATCAAAATTGTATTTTTTTCACTGTAAATAATACCGTTAATAATTCCGAAATAAAAATGAGAATTGGCTACAATGGACTCACATTTTAATTTACGTTAAGATTAGGTGACGTTCTACTGGCACAGCCACATTTTTATCGACTAGTGTTCATCATAATGTCCTAAGCTGTCATTGTTCCCACAAACCAAACCAAAATGCTTGTATATATATTGTCAATTTACTAAATTGTCCATGGTGCATTGCAATTTACAGTCCGGGGGCCCTGACACCAGACGTATGAGGCAAGTTATGAGGGTCCTCTCCAACTACCAAAGGGGAGCTCAGGGGCAGTCACCAACAACGACCCAAACCTACCAGACGAGTAAAACACGTTTTACGCTCGCTTTGAAAGGGGGAACTCTGAGCCGACCAGCAAATTGAGCAATCACCCAGAGGACTACGTTCTACAACTGTCCGAGTAAGAGGTCTGCAGAACCTTCAGCAGGGTGAAGGCAGGGAAGGCAGCCGTCCCAGATGGAGATCTATCCTGTGTCTTCAAGACCTGCGCTAACCAGCTGGCTCCTGTGTTAACGGACATCTACAACGCATCACTGCAGTCTGTCAGCCCAGCGTGCTTTAAAGAGACAACCATTTGGTCGTTACCCAAAAAGACCAAGGTCTCAATGATTATCGTCCAGTGGCTTTAACACCCATAGCCATGAAGTGCCTGGAGAAACTTGTCCTGTCGCATATTAACTTTTCCATCCCTGATTCCCTAGACCCACTCCAGTTTGCATACAGACCAAAAAGGTCTGTAGACAACGCCATCTCCTAGCACCTAGACAGGAGGGACACCTACGTCAGACTGTTGTTCATTGACTACAGCTCGGGTTTAACACCATCGTTCCCTCCAAGCCTGTCCTGAAACTGAGAGACCTAGGTCTGGGCGCCCCCATCTGTAACTGGATTATGGACTTTCTGACAGGGAGGCCTTAAGTGGTGAAGCTGGGGAACAACATCTCATCCACTCTGGTCCTCAACAATGGAGCACCCCAAGGCTGCTGCCTCCGGCTGTACTCGCAGTGCACACATGACTGTACTGCCACACAACAATAATCTGATTATCAAATTTGCAGACACCGGACATCCACTCCACCATCAGCCTGGACTGGACACCGGTGGAAGTCATAAGCTGCTTCCATTTCCTAGAGCTACAGAGTTCTGACAACCTGGCGTGGACCCGCAACACTGAGGTCATGCTAAATAAGGCACACAAGAGCCCTGCGGTGCCTCAGAAAAAATGGAATAGGCCAGAGGTGGCTAGTGAACTTCTACAGTGGCTCCGTAGAGAGCGTCCTGGCGAGTGGCGTCACTGTGCGGTACGGCGACACCACTGACCAGGACAAGGAAGACATCCAGAGGGTTGTGAGGACAGCAGAAAATATCATCAGGTGAGGACTTCCATGCATTGAGGAGATCTTTAGGACCAGGTGCCCGAAAGAAGGCCATCTCCATCACTTAGGACCGCAACCACCCTGGGCACCATCTCTCCCCCCCCCCCCCCCCCTACTGTCCGGTCGCCGGTTCCGCAGCATCTGTAGAAGGACTACCAGGTTCAATAATAGTTTGCTGGACTTTCTTGACTCATCACAGTAACTGCACTTAATTTATGATGCTGCTGCAGTATTTTTGTTGTATTGTTTTGGAGATTCATACTGCGGGAGGGAATGGGGAGTAAGCATTTCATTGTACTTGTTGCAAATGGCCAATGCATATCTTGTGTCTTGTATCCAGGCAAGTGTGAGTCGAGCCAGACATTACGTGACCTGGTTTTTGACCTTGTTGCTTGGCTACTTTTTACTTGAAGTGTTTCTCGACCTGCTGACTGCGTGGATAACGTCATGCTTTCTCATTGTTCTGTGCCTGTGGTTGTGCAGGATATCGAGTTTCTAAAGTGGCTAAGCATTGTAAATCAGTGGATAAGAAGAATTACATGAAAATAGAGCCACGGTAGTGTAGCCCAGCATATTACATACAAGTACATGAATGTCTGTATTTGCATTTTAATAATAACGTAATGAAAATAATTTGTAATCATCTGATTGACCAGATGATTCTGCCAGGAGGGGAGAGCACAGAAGTCCCGCGAACAAGCCATTTGCCGGGATATTCCTGGGAATGAAAATAGTATTATTTTGATCCACTGAACACATTTTAATTTGCAGTTTTCTCATTTGTATGCTTTTGTTTTTGACAACTGGAGACCATTAAAATATGGGAAAATCTTTTGGAGCAAGTCTCATGCTGACCCGGCCAGGCGCTTGTGCCTCCGGTTTGAGTTGACTGACGTGGCCACGCTCAGCAGATCCCGTGGTAACACAATGCCTTTGACGAGGTCTGTGGTTCAGCTACGGTTCAGATCTCTGTCAGTAATCAGGTCTACTTGCGCTCCTTGGGTCACTGACCCCGGGGGAACACACACTGTATTCATACACTGGTTAATGTTCACAAGACACAGTGCTTCACAGCAGATCGTTGGAGAACATTATTCTCCAAAGTTAGGCTTGAAATGCGATTTTCTACATGGAGAAAAGTATTATTGCCTACATATTGCCTATTTTATATATATAAATTTCTATCATCATCTGTATCATCAAAATACTCAAGTGCAAAGGAGGATATTGTCGGGGCTCGTATTTAATTAGAATAAACTTTTAAGTTGTCTCATGTGTAACATTTTTGTAAACAAAATCCAATCTCCAATCATCAAGCTATAAGAATGGAGATGAGCAGAAACCAAAGGGAGCCTCTTTGGTCAACACGATGATGTCCGATCCTCTTAAACATGTTTGTGATGAAGGCTCTTTAACACCGGCACGTCTGCAGCACTCAACAGTAGGATTGAAACAAAAATTGCTGCTCATTAGAATTTAAATATTTCACCAAATATACCAAATATACCAAATATACCAAATATACCAAATATACAAAAAATATGCAAAAAACAAATGATGTGTAATTTACTTTACAATAATTTGCCGGCAGTTTTGTAGAGAAGCAGAGCAGAGCGTCCCCTTGCGGAGAAATCAGACGAGGCCTTGTGGTTGATGTGTGTGTTGATGTTGATGTGTGTTCTATTCAAAACGTTATTACAATCAGTCTGAGGCTGGCCATGCAGACGACTGGCTGATGGAGCCTCACAGGGGGAATGGGGAGCACAGACAGACAGCCTCTGTCTTCTGTTTGGCCTCCTCGCATCTCACGTTCCTTCAGTGACGATGGGTAACTTTTTAATTTGTTCACAATCAGAAGCTGATGATGGGGCAAATTGACTGGAGAACAGATCGTCCAGATCGTTTCTGCCTCAAGGTGAAAAATGACCGATCTAGGAGGAAGCGTTGCTTAATCGGGCAGACCTTTGTTGACCTTTGGCACCATAGGAACATGTCATTCATTATGCTAATGTTTGGTTATACGGAGATACCGAAGCGAATCGTCACACATTTGTTTACACACACACACACACACACACACACACACACACACACACACACACACACACACATACACACACACACACACACACACACACACACACACACACACACACACACACACACACACACACACACACACACACACACATACACACTCACTCACTCACTCACTCACTCACTCACTCACACACACACCCACTCACACACACACACACACACACACACACACCCACTCACATACCCACACACACACCCACTCACAGACACACACACACACACACACACACACACACCACACACACACACACACACACACACACACACAGTAAGAAACGGAACAGAAAACAGCAAAATAGGCACAGACTATCTCCCTGAAAACCCCCAGACACGACCCCCTCCGGAACTCTCGAAGACAAAATTACAATTAATTGTAATTTGTTCCAACATTTTAAAGTGAGGAGACCTTTTGATTCTTAGAAAATGAAAAGCAGCCCTCTGGTTAATACCGTGAAATCACAGCGGAACCTGGCCTCTGGCGTTAATCTAATCACACCCTGGTATTGTGCAGGAATAGAACCGCATAGAACTGCAGAACCGCTTATATGTTAATGTGTGCGCACGCACACACACAAACACACACACACACACGGTAGAAGAATACAGCGTGGAGAGGGGCCTGTTCTGATTAGTATAATGAACCGTGGCACCTGCTTAGGTGAAACCCGACAGGAACATCGCCTCGGATACTAAAGTCAGTACATCTAAATTAGCAAGCTGCACACGGCAAGCGTTTTTACCCGTGCGGGTAAACCGTTTGTACGCCGTCAAGGGATTGATGTTATGGTGGGTTTGTGTTTTTTTTCTTTGAACTTTTTTCTTGTTTTTGTACATCACTGATGCCCCCACCAGCACTGTCACTTTCCCCAGAAAACCACCTGACTAAGCCGCTTAGAAAGCCTGCCTGCAGATATTGAATCTGACCGTTGGGGCGGCGGGAAGGCAGGCAGGCTAGTTGGTTGTGTGTCTCGAAATGAAAATGTTTATGAGTAGCTTCCAATAACCCCAAGCGTAGTATTCAGTGTATGAATTTTCACATGGTAAAGACACGTTTTCACATCGTCTCCATGACTTCATCCATAGTTATTTGATGGTTTTGTAGGATGTTATTATAAAAACATTTACAAAAGCTAGCTGCTAGCTGCTAGGTCAACTAAATGTCCACCTAATTACCACTGGGTATACTGGAACATCTGGGTAGTCATGATTGCACCATAGCGTCAATTTTTATTAAAGTTTTTATTATTAGGATTGTAAGTGGTAATCACATCTGTGAGTGTAATAATGTCCCATTCAACATCATACAATCCTCAGCGTCACCTCAAATATTCCAGCCCCCACATCACTGCTCCCCCAGAGGTCACTCCTTCGCTCACTCACTCTGCTTGTTCTGGTAAACATAAAGACCTTCCAACATGACCAGAGGCTGAGCTGGTATTTAGAGTTCTCCCTGGGCACCGGGACCTAACTGGTCTCTGGCACATGTGCTGGCAGTTTTTTTGGCAAAAATAGAATTTCCTTCAGAATACACGGTCCAGTGCTTCTAAAATAAGTCCCTAATCGCCCGTCCTTAACCGGTCAGCAGAATATCATTACCCTGACAGACACATGCTAGGGACTGGGGAAGACACCGACCTCTAAAATCTCATTATCGCCGAACACTCACACACACACACACACTCACACACACACACACACACACACACACACACACACACACACACACACACACACACACACACACACACACACACACACACACACACACACACACACACACACACACACACACACACACACACCACACACACCACACACACACACACACACACACACACACACACACACACACACACACACACACACACACACACACACACACCACACACACACACACACACACACACACATACACACACACACACACACCACACACACACCACACACACACATTTGAAGAGGGGAGGATGTCCAGTCTGAAGACTCTTCCTTATGTCCCCCACTGTGTAACAGCTGCCATCGAGGGCCAGCGTTTTCCAGACCAATGGTCGTACGCTCTTCTTCAATCAGTCACTTCCATCACAGGAGTTCATGGGGGCTTTACCTCCTACTGAGGGCTAACGATCACCACACAGCTGTTCAGAGCACAGTTTCTATCAGGTTGGGATCACTTCACAGTGATACATACACTGTCTCAAACCATTACCGTCTCACCAATGTGAGACACTTCCCTTTGAAAGCAGATGGTGGACAATTGACTCCCATAAGGTTGGCCCATTTGGACCAAGTTGAGTGCATTGCAGGTTTCTTTTTTATTTTTAATACATTTAGTTATTTTGTTTAACTAATGTTATGGTCTGCCTCTTCAAATGTAATTCGGTAAACCTGACTTGTAAAGTTCAATTGAAAATATCTACAGACGCTTTGGGTATTAACATGAGTTGAAATGGTTCAGCCACAGATGGAACGTCCTTAATTCTTAAACCCCTCCTCACACACTCTCTATACGTAGGGTCAGCCTTTCTTAGTTATTCCCTCAGAATGTTTTAAACATTTTTAATTTGCTGAAGGGGATGAATACGATTGTAATTTTCCATAATACACAACGACTGCTGTGATTGGGTATAGGGTTAGGGTTAATGTTTTAATGTTTGAGAAGGTTGCAATACATATGGCCCTTGTTGAAAACATGTTTTTTATTCTATACTCTCATAATTGCATGTTCCACCTAACTTATTTAATGGCCCATTCAGTTGCTCTTTCGCAGAATTGTTCCTGTAACATATTACATAACATTTATTGGACTTCATTGGGTCTTTCTGCCTGCAATTGACAATTGTGCACAATTGCAGTGGCCCCCTGCATGTTAAAAGCCAAAAAGGCCATCTTCATCAAGCAGGCTTCTTCAGATAGCAATTACATATAACTGAAAGTGGAGCTGAAGGGGACAAACTGTCATTTCCTGTAAGAGGTTCATGTCAAGGCACAGTTTTGGCTTGTTCCCCTCCTACAATTCCTGTCGATTGATTTGAAGTAAAAAACATTTCAAGTGTATTTTGTGTAGAATCTGTGGAAAAAAACTATCCTTAAACCTGGTAGTACTTGCTGTACGGCTGCTGCGCAACCGGCGACCAGACGGTAGTGGGGAGAAGAGATGTTGCCCAGGGTGGTTGCAGTTCTTTATGATGGACATGGCCTTCTTCCGACATGTGGTCCCACAGATCTCCTCAATGCATGGAAGTGCACACCCGATGATCTTTTCTGCCGTCCTCACGACCCTCTGGATGGCTTTCTTGTCCCGCGCAGTGGTGTTGCCGTACCACACAGTGACGCCACTTGTCAGGACGCTCTCTACACATCTCTGACATATTGCTGTACATGAAGAACAGAGAATGAGCAGCAACAAATATGTAAGATAAGTAGTGGTCGCGTCGTCTTGCATATTCTTGCATGTCCAAGTATTTTATGGACAAAATTTTACAATCTGCTCAAAAATAATAAAATAACTACAGAAATAAAAAATAAATAAACACTCACTGAATATAAATATTGAATTATTTAGATCAGTCTAAGTTGATACCTTGAAAAGTGAACATAGGAAGGAATTTAAAAAAGCAACTTATGTTCTTCTCGTTTCTTAACAGAGTGTGTGGTAATATGGTTATATTCATCTATTATTATTCCACATACCAAATGCTAACAATAAACTCTGAGTATCCTCGTCCATTTACACAGAAGGCCTTTGTTATTTTAATATTAAAGTAGTCAAAAGTAGTCTCTGCCCTCTGGTCTTGTTTGTCTTTTCCAGGTAATCTTCAGGGTCCTGAAGAACGTGTTCAGCACACCTCTGTCCAAGTAAGGACTAAGACTTTCATGAATAGCATAATAATAATATAACATATTATAATAACATACACACAAAAGCTCTCTCTAGGTTGGCGTCTGCGACAGTGTCCAACAGCAACTGCCAACGCTGAAATTCTTTGCAGCAGAATTTTTGGAGTTTCTGTTGTATATCAAAATAGCCAAAACATTGTGAAATGTGTCCAATTGCTGAACAATTGTACTGCAACTGTACTGCAATTTCCAGGTGCTGCATAAAACATCCACCCCCTGGCGTAAGCAAGGAGAACATTCCATTATCTGGAGAAAGGCACTGGTCCAAGTGAGGCCACCATAAGTGAGGCCTACGGCTTATGGTGGCTTCATCCGATCCTGGTTGTGTGCATATGTCCTCCATACACTGGAGCATTGCGGTTCTCCCAAACTGCTTTGACAGTTCTACAGTACTAGTTGCATTGCACAGTGGGTGGCCTTGGAAGACTTGAAGATGGGCCGCGCGTCATAGTGCCTCTGAAGCGTGGAGCCCTCACACATCGTCTAGAAAACACATATATATATATATATGACACACATATATATATATATATATATATATATATATATGTGTGTGTCATCTCTCCTGTGGCAGCCAATCTGTCATTGTTATTCATCAACTGTTTTAAGGAGGGAGTGTTGTGTGTGAGTGTGTGTGTGTGTGTCGGGGTGCACACCACGATGTGTTAAGTGACTGACAGTTTTTTCAGCTGCGCCATTATCGCAACTGATTTGAACATCTTTGTGTGTGTGTGTGTGTGTGTGTGTGTGTGTGTGTGTGTGTGGTGTGTGGTGGGGGGGGGGATGTTAAATAGTGCCTGCAAGGATATGATTGTGTTTTAGTTTGATTATAGCCGCTAAAGTCCAGTGATCAGCTGAGAGCCATGCTCCCGCCTCCCCCTCCTCCCTGTTAATGCTGTGTGATCTGCTGCTGATGACCACTTAGATGTTCCATTTTAATGCAGTTCAACTCCTTTCTTCTCTGTCGTGTCTCAGCGCACGCAGACACGCATGCATGCATGCACACATGCACGCACACACACACACGCACACTGGTTACATGCACACTGGTCTCTTAAATGCCGAGGTTATAAAACATCCTGTACTTGTTTTGTGCTACATGATACGGGAGAGTATTAGAGAATTAGGGCCGGGCAGAACATTTTTTTAAATGAGAGGAAGATTTTTATTTTATTTTGCATGTCGAGAATAAAGTCGAAACGTTGAGAATAAAGTTGAAATGTTGAGAATAAAGTCGAAATACAATTTTGAGAATAAAGTTGAAATGTCGAGAATAAAGTCAAAATACAATTTTGAGAATAAAGTTGAAATGTCGAGAATAAAGTCGAAATGTCGAGAATACTCATACAGAAGCACCTTCAGCAACAGACTCATTCCACCCAGGTGCACCACAGAACGCCACAGGAAGTCCTTTCTTCCTGTGGCCATCAGTCTCTATAATTCATCTACCTCGGGTCGTGACAGGGACAGTGGAGACTCAGTGACCTGAAGTCAACGCACTGTAAATTCCTTTCACTGTAATTTTGCACTGTAAATTCAATTTCACTTTTCACTTTTCACATTCACTTTTTCAGTATTCATCCGAGTTATTTATTAGTATTTTATTACTGCCAATTTGCACTATACGTATTGTTGTGTATTGTATATACCTACGTATTACTGTAATAATACTGTAAATTGTGCAATTCATCTATCAATACATTTAGATTTCATTTAGTTATATTTTGTTTATACTAGTTTTGTTTAGTTAGTTTGTTGTTATTTCGTTTTTAGCTTTAGGTATTAGTATATTTGTGTGTGCATTTATTCCCCCTGTGTCAACTGTTGCACCTTAATTTCCCTCGGGATAAATAAAGTAATCTGAATCTGAATCTGAATCTGAATAAAGTTGAAATACAATTTCAACTTTATTCTCGACATTTCGACTTTATTCTCAACATTTAGACTTTATTCTCGACATGCAAAATTAAATAAAAATCTTATTTTTTATGCCTGGCCCTAATTCTCTTCCGTAACATGACGAGGGATGTGGGCGACTAGTCATTTAGTCGACTAGGACAAGGACAAAACACAAGTTCACAGATTTTATTTTCAGGCACACTAAAGAAAAAGTGTACTATTTGTAATTTTACTTAAATGCACTTTTATTGAAGTAAATAAGCCATATGCGTAGTGTGTTATCGAGGACGGGGCGACACAATACATAAGTCCTATTAATAGTGTGCTGTTTTGTATCGGAACATTTAAATACGGCTTACAATACACAAAGTGTACTTTATTTGAAGTGTATATATAAATAAAAATAAAGCCGAAGCAAAATTAAAGCTCATTATACTGTTGCACTCCCAGCGAGGTCTGTTGCCGTGGGGATGAGCTTGTCAGCCAAAATACTAAATATATCCAAGCTTAGCTGAGCTATGGAAACCTTGACTTCACCCTTCAGCCAATCACCGCGCAATGTTTAGCACTACAATGTGGAAGGTTTATGCAATACAGCAGGTAAACATTGAGTTCTCCGATGTTTACTCAAAATTGTATTGGGGCACGCTCATTGTTCATTACCGTGAAGGCCTCATAAAATGTGCTTTTTACTTCTTCTCATGCTTCACTTTCCCCGCTTCCACAAACTGCCAGGCTGGAGTAATGACTCACATTGAATGGAGTCCTCGCAAAACAGTCTGGGTGCCGCGCTGCTTCGTCATCCTGGAGAGCGTTTCAGATGTTAGCGACGCCAAACTCTCACTTCATCAAAGCGGTGGCTGCTTGCCAGCGGGGTTCAGGTGTTTTTAAATACAGCCTCGTCCATTTCACCTTCCTGGATATCAGATACCTTTTCACGTTCAGCCGCCAACTGACCTCGATGGAATCGAAATGCTCATTTTACATGAAAAACACACTGGGACTCTGTCATAATGGTTCAGGTCAATGCTCTATGTACATTTCTGTGTTGATATTTGAAATAATATTGTGGTAATTCACAGCAGAGAACTCATACAGCTATATACAGGTATCCCGCAGTAGCAACAACCAGTCCTCTCCTCCATGTTTGTTGGCGGAATGACCGCGTAAGGCCCGCCTCTAAATTCATCTGATTGGACAACTAAACCCACTAAAGACGTTGGGTGCCTTTCTACACAGAGTTGAAGTTTTTTTAGCTGATTATCACACCGGTGATTATCACACCGTGAACAATACATTTACTGGCAGACGCTGTCTTATACGTCAGCAGCGACGGTCCGTCCATCCATACAGCGAGAGAGAGGAGAAGAGGGAGAGAGGGAGAGAGGGAGAGAGGGAGAGAGGGAGAGAGGGAGAGAGAGGAGAGAGGAGAGAGAGGGAGAGAGGGAGAGAGAGGAGAAGAGGGAGAGAGGGAGAGAGGGAGAGAGGAGAAGAGGGAGAGAGGGAGAGAGGGAGAGAGGGAGAGAGGGAGAGAGGGAGAGAGGGAGATAGGGAGAGAGGGAGAGAGGAGAAGAGGGAGAGAGGGAGAGAGGGAGAGAGGGAGAGAGGGAGAGAGAGGAGAAGAGGGAGAGAGGGAGAGAGGGAGAGAGGGAGAGAGGGAGAGAGGGAGAGAGGGAGAGAGGAGAAGAGGGAGAGAGGGAGAGAGGGAGAGAGGGAGAGAGGGAGAGAGGGAGAGAGGGAGAGAGGGAGAGTGAGATGTAGTGCATGGGAGGAGAACAAGCAGCATTCTTTCGAGGTTGTTTCTTTTGTCTAACAGAAAGGGGGGCGGGGCCATAAGGTTCTCAGTAAGGGGGGGCGGGGGGGAGCCATAAGGTTCTCAGTAAGGGGGGGCGGGGGGGAGCCATAAGGTTCTCAGTAAGGGGGGGCGGGGGGGAGCCATAAGGTTCTCAGTAAGGGGGGCGGGGGGGAGCCATAAGGTTCTCAGTAAGGGGGGGCGGGGGGGAGCCATAAGGTTCTCAGTAAGGGGGGGCGGGGGGGAGCCATAAGGTTCTCAGTAAGGGGGGCGGGGGGGAGCCATAAGGTTCTCAGTAAGGGGGGGCGGGGGGGAGCCATAAGGTTCTCAGTAAGGGGGGCGGGGGGGAGCCATAAGGTTCTCAGTAAGGGGGGGCGGGGGGGAGCCATAAGGTTCTCAGTAAGGGGGGGCGGGGGGGAGCCATAAGGTTCTCAGTAAGGGGGGCGGGGGGAGCCATAAGGTTCTCAGTAAGGGGGGGCGGGGGGAGCCATAAGGTTCTCAGTAAGGGGGGCGGGGGGGAGCCATAAGGTTCTCAGTAAGGGGGGGCGGGGGGAGCCATAAGGTTCTCAGTAAGGGGGGGCGGGGGGAGCCATAAGGTTCTCAGTAAGGGGGGGCGGGGGGAGCCATAAGGTTCTCAGTAAGGGGGGGCGGGGGAGCCATAAGGTTCTCAGTAAGGGGGGGCGGGGGGGAGCCATAAGGTTCTCAGTAAGGGGGGCGGGGGGGAGCCATAAGGTTCTCAGTAAGGGGGGGCGGGGGGGAGCCATAAGGTTCTCAGTAAGGGGGGGCGGGGGGGAGCCATAAGGTTCTCAGTAAGGGGGGCGGGGGGGAGCCATAAGGTTCTCAGTAAGGGGGGCGGGGGGGAGCCATAAGGTTCTCAGTAAGGGGGGCGGGGGGAGCCAGAAGGTTCTCAGTAAGGGGGGCGGGGGGGAGCCAGAAGGTTCTCAGTAAGGGGGGGCGGGGGGGAGCCATAAGGTTCTCAGTAAGGGGGGGCGGGGGGGGCCATAAGGTTCTCAGTAAGGGGGGGCGGGGGGAGCCATAAGGTTCTCAGTAAGGGGGGCGGGGGGGAGCCATAAGGTTCTCAGTAAGGGGGGGCGGGGGGGGCCATAAGGTTCTCAGTAAGGGGGGGCGGGGGGAGCCATAAGGTTCTCAGTAAGGGGGGCGGGGGGAGCCATAAGGTTCTCAGTAAGGGGGGGCGGGGGGGAGCCATAAGGTTCTCAGTAAGGGGGGGCGGGGGGGAGCCATAAGGTTCTCAGTAAGGGGGGCGGGGGGGAGCCATAAGGTTCTCAGTAAGGGGGGCGGGGGGGAGCCATAAGGTTCTCAGTAAGGGGGGCGGGGGGGAGCCATAAGGTTCTCAGTAAGGGGGGCGGGGGGGAGCCATAAGGTTCTCAGTAAGGGGGGGCGGGGGGAGCCATAAGGTTCTCAGTAAGGGGGGGCGGGGGGGAGCCATAAGGTTCTCAGTAAGGGGGGCGGGGGGAGCCATAAGGTTCTCAGTAAGGGGGGCGGGGGGGAGCCATAAGGTTCTCAGTAAGGGGGGCGGGGGGGAGCCATAAGGTTCTCAGTAAGGGGGGCGGGGGGAGCCATAAGGTTCTCAGTAAGGGGGGCGGGGGGAGCCATAAGGTTCTCAGTAAGGGGGGCGGGGGGGAGCCATAAGGTTCTCAGTAAGGGGGGCGGGGGGGAGCCATAAGGTTCTCAGTAAGGGGGGCGGGGGGGAGCCATAAGGTTCTCAGTAAGGGGGGCGGGGGGGAGCCATAAGGTTCTCAGTAAGGGGGGGCGGGGGGGAGCCATAAGGTTCTCAGTAAGGGGGGGCGGGGGGAGCCATAAGGTTCTCAGTAAGGGGGGGCGGGGGGGAGCCATAAGGTTCTCAGTAAGGGGGGCGGGGGGGAGCCATAAGGTTCTCAGTAAGGGGGGCGGGGGGAGCCATAAGGTTCTCAGTAAGGGGGGGCGGGGGGAGCCATAAGGTTCTCAGTAAGGGGGGCGGGGGGAGCCATAAGGTTCTCAGTAAGGGGGGGCGGGGGGAGCCATAAGGTTCTCAGTAAGGGGGGCGGGGGGGAGCCATAAGGTTCTCAGTAAGGGGGGCGGGGGGAGCCATAAGGTTCTCAGTAAGGGGGGGCGGGGGGGAGCCATAAGGTTCTCAGTAAGGGGGGCGGGGGGAGCCATAAGGTTCTCAGTAAGGGGGGGCGGGGGGGAGCCATAAGGTTCTCAGTAAGGGGGGGCGGGGGGGAGCCATAAGGTTCTCAGTAAGGGGGGGCGGGGGGGAGCCATAAGGTTCTCAGTAAGGGGGGGCGGGGGGGAGCCATAAGGTTCTCAGTAAGGGGGGGCGGGGGGAGCCATAAGGTTCTCAGTAAGGGGGGGCGGGGGGAGCCATAAGGTTCTCAGTAAGGGGGGGCGGGGGGGAGCCATAAGGTTCTCAGTAAGGGGGGCGGGGGGGAGCCATAAGGTTCTCAGTAAGGGGGGCGGGGGGGAGCCATAAGGTTCTCAGTAAGGGGGGCGGGGGGGAGCCATAAGGTTCTCAGTAAGGGGGGCGGGGGGGAGCCATAAGGTTCTCAGTAAGGGGGGGCGGGGGGGAGCCATAAGGTTCTCAGTAAGGGGGGGCGGGGGGGAGCCATAAGGTTCTCAGTAAGGGGGGGCGGGGGGAGCCATAAGGTTCTCAGTAAGGGGGGGCGGGGGGGAGCCATAAGGTTCTCAGTAAGGGGGGCGGGGGGAGCCATAAGGTTCTCAGTAAGGGGGGCGGGGGGGAGCCATAAGGTTCTCAGTAAGGGGGGCGGGGGGGAGCCATAAGGTTCTCAGTAAGGGGGGCGGGGGGGAGCCATAAGGTTCTCAGTAAGGGGGGCGGGGGGGAGCCATAAGGTTCTCAGTAAGGGGGGCGGGGGGGAGCCATAAGGTTCTCAGTAAGGGGGGCGGGGGGGAGCCATAAGGTTCTCAGTAAGGGGGGCGGGGGGGAGCCATAAGGTTCTCAGTAAGGGGGGGCGGGGGGAGCCATAAGGTTCTCAGTAAGGGGGGCGGGGGGGAGCCATAAGGTTCTCAGTAAGGGGGGCGGGGGGGAGCCATAAGGTTCTCAGTAAGGGGGGCGGGGGGAGCCATAAGGTTCTCAGTAAGGGGGGGCGGGGGAGCCATAAGGTTCTCAGTAAGGGGGGGCGGGGGGGAGCCATAAGGTTCTCAGTAAGGGGGGCGGGGGGGAGCCATAAGGTTCTCAGTAAGGGGGGCGGGGGGGAGCCATAAGGTTCTCAGTAAGGGGGGGCGGGGGGGAGCCATAAGGTTCTCAGTAAGGGGGGCGGGGGGAGCCATAAGGTTCTCAGTAAGGGGGGCGGGGGGAGCCATAAGGTTCTCAGTAAGGGGGGCGGGGGGGAGCCATAAGGTTCTCAGTAAGGGGGGCGGGGGGGAGCCATAAGGTTCTCAGTAAGGGGGGCGGGGGGGAGCCATAAGGTTCTCAGTAAGGGGGGCGGGGGGAGCCATAAGGTTCTCAGTAAGGGGGGCGGGGGGAGCCATAAGGTTCTCAGTAAGGGGGGGCGGGGGAGCCATAAGGTTCTCAGTAAGGGGGGCGGGGGGAGCCATAAGGTTCTCAGTAAGGGGGGGCGGGGGGAGCCATAAGGTTCTCAGTAAGGGGGGCGGGGGGAGCCATAAGGTTCTCAGTAAGGGGGGGCGGGGGGAGCCATAAGGTTCTCAGTAAGGGGGGCGGGGGGGAGCCATAAGGTTCTCAGTAAGGGGGGCGGGGGGGAGCCATAAGGTTCTCAGTAAGGGGGGCGGGGGGGAGCCATAAGGTTCTCAGTAAGGGGGGGCGGGGGGGAGCCATAAGGTTCTCAGTAAGGGGGGCGGGGGGGAGCCATAAGGTTCTCAGTAAGGGGGGCGGGGGGAGCCATAAGGTTCTCAGTAAGGGGGGCGGGGGGAGCCATAAGGTTCTCAGTAAGGGGGGGCGGGGGGAGCCATAAGGTTCTCAGTAAGGGGGGGCGGGGGGGAGCCATAAGGTTCTCAGTAAGGGGGGGCGGGGGGAGCCATAAGGTTCTCAGTAAGGGGGGCGGGGGGAGCCATAAGGTTCTCAGTAAGGGGGGCGGGGGGAGCCATAAGGTTCTCAGTAAGGGGGGCGGGGGGAGCCATAAGGTTCTCAGTAAGGGGGGGCGGGGGGGAGCCATAAGGTTCTCAGTAAGGGGGGCGGGGGGAGCCATAAGGTTCTCAGTAAGGGGGGCGGGGGGAGCCATAAGGTTCTCAGTAAGGGGGGCGGGGGGGAGCCATAAGGTTCTCAGTAAGGGGGGCGGGGGGGAGCCATAAGGTTCTCAGTAAGGGGGGGCGGGGGGAGCCATAAGGTTCTCAGTAAGGGGGGGCGGGGGGAGCCATAAGGTTCTCAGTAAGGGGGGGCGGGGGGAGCCATAAGGTTCTCAGTAAGGGGGGGCGGGGGGAGCCATAAGGTTCTCAGTAAGGGGGGGCGGGGGGAGCCATAAGGTTCTCAGTAAGGGGGGCGGGGGGGAGCCATAAGGTTCTCAGTAAGGGGGGCGGGGGGGAGCCATAAGGTTCTCAGTAAGGGGGGGCGGGGGGAGCCATAAGGTTCTCAGTAAGGGGGGGCGGGGGGGAGCCATAAGGTTCTCAGTAAGGGGGGCGGGGGGAGCCATAAGGTTCTCAGTAAGGGGGGCGGGGGGGAGCCATAAGGTTCTCAGTAAGGGGGGGCGGGGGGAGCCATAAGGTTCTCAGTAAGGGGGGGCGGGGGGAGCCATAAGGTTCTCAGTAAGGGGGGCGGGGGGAGCCATAAGGTTCTCAGTAAGGGGGGCGGGGGGGAGCCATAAGGTTCTCAGTAAGGGGGGCGGGGGGAGCCATAAGGTTCTCAGTAAGGGGGGCGGGGGGGAGCCATAAGGTTCTCAGTAAGGGGGGCGGGGGGGAGCCATAAGGTTCTCAGTAAGGGGGGCGGGGGGGAGCCATAAGGTTCTCAGTAAGGGGGGGCGGGGGGAGCCATAAGGTTCTCAGTAAGGGGGGCGGGGGGAGCCATAAGGTTCTCAGTAAGGGGGGCGGGGGGGAGCCATAAGGTTCTCAGTAAGGGGGGCGGGGGGGAGCCATAAGGTTCTCAGTAAGGGGGGGCGGGGGGAGCCATAAGGTTCTCAGTAAGGGGGGGCGGGGGGAGCCATAAGGTTCTCAGTAAGGGGGGGCGGGGGGAGCCATAAGGTTCTCAGTAAGGGGGGCGGGGGGAGCCATAAGGTTCTCAGTAAGGGGGGGCGGGGGGGAGCCATAAGGTTCTCAGTAAGGGGGGCGGGGGGAGCCATAAGGTTCTCAGTAAGGGGGGGCGGGGGGAGCCATAAGGTTCTCAGTAAGGGGGGCGGGGGGGAGCCATAAGGTTCTCAGTAAGGGGGGCGGGGGGGAGCCATAAGGTTCTCAGTAAGGGGGGGCGGGGGGAGCCATAAGGTTCTCAGTAAGGGGGGGCGGGGGGAGCCATAAGGTTCTCAGTAAGGGGGGCGGGGGGGAGCCATAAGGTTCTCAGTAAGGGGGGCGGGGGGAGCCATAAGGTTCTCAGTAAGGGGGGCGGGGGGAGCCATAAGGTTCTCAGTAAGGGGGGCGGGGGGAGCCATAAGGTTCTCAGTAAGGGGGGCGGGGGGAGCCATAAGGTTCTCAGTAAGGGGGGCGGGGGGGAGCCATAAGGTTCTCAGTAAGGGGGGGCGGGGGGGAGCCATAAGGTTCTCAGTAAGGGGGGCGGGGGGGAGCCATAAGGTTCTCAGTAAGGGGGGCGGGGGGAGCCATAAGGTTCTCAGTAAGGGGGGCGGGGGGGAGCCATAAGGTTCTCAGTAAGGGGGGGCGGGGGGAGCCATAAGGTTCTCAGTAAGGGGGGCGGGGGGAGCCATAAGGTTCTCAGTAAGGGGGGCGGGGGGGAGCCATAAGGTTCTCAGTAAGGGGGGCGGGGGGGAGCCATAAGGTTCTCAGTAAGGGGGGGCGGGGGGAGCCATAAGGTTCTCAGTAAGGGGGGCGGGGGGGAGCCATAAGGTTCTCAGTAAGGGGGGCGGGGGGGAGCCATAAGGTTCTCAGTAAGGGGGGCGGGGGGAGCCATAAGGTTCTCAGTAAGGGGGGCGGGGGGAGCCATAAGGTTCTCAGTAAGGGGGGGCGGGGGGGAGCCATAAGGTTCTCAGTAAGGGGGGGCGGGGGGGAGCCATAAGGTTCTCAGTAAGGGGGGCGGGGGGGAGCCATAAGGTTCTCAGTAAGGGGGGCGGGGGGGAGCCATAAGGTTCTCAGTAAGGGGGGCGGGGGGAGCCATAAGGTTCTCAGTAAGGGGGGCGGGGGGGAGCCATAAGGTTCTCAGTAAGGGGGGGCGGGGGGGAGCCATAAGGTTCTCAGTAAGGGGGGGCGGGGGGAGCCATAAGGTTCTCAGTAAGGGGGGCGGGGGGGAGCCATAAGGTTCTCAGTAAGGGGGGGCGGGGGGAGCCATAAGGTTCTCAGTAAGGGGGGCGGGGGGAGCCATAAGGTTCTCAGTAAGGGGGGCGGGGGGAGCCATAAGGTTCTCAGTAAGGGGGGCGGGGGGAGCCATAAGGTTCTCAGTAAGGGGGGCGGGGGGAGCCATAAGGTTCTCAGTAAGGGGGGGCGGGGGGAGCCATAAGGTTCTCAGTAAGGGGGGCGGGGGGGAGCCATAAGGTTCTCAGTAAGGGGGGCGGGGGGGAGCCATAAGGTTCTCAGTAAGGGGGGCGGGGGGAGCCATAAGGTTCTCAGTAAGGGGGGCGGGGGGAGCCATAAGGTTCTCAGTAAGGGGGGGCGGGGGGGAGCCATAAGGTTCTCAGTAAGGGGGGGCGGGGGGAGCCATAAGGTTCTCAGTAAGGGGGGGCGGGGGGGAGCCATAAGGTTCTCAGTAAGGGGGGCGGGGGGAGCCATAAGGTTCTCAGTAAGGGGGGCGGGGGGGAGCCATAAGGTTCTCAGTAAGGGGGGGCGGGGGGAGCCATAAGGTTCTCAGTAAGGGGGGGCGGGGGGAGCCATAAGGTTCTCAGTAAGGGGGGGCGGGGGGAGCCATAAGGTTCTCAGTAAGGGGGGCGGGGGGGAGCCATAAGGTTCTCAGTAAGGGGGGCGGGGGGGAGCCATAAGGTTCTCAGTAAGGGGGGCGGGGGGGAGCCATAAGGTTCTCAGTAAGGGGGGCGGGGGGAGCCATAAGGTTCTCAGTAAGGGGGGCGGGGGGGAGCCATAAGGTTCTCAGTAAGGGGGGCGGGGGGGAGCCATAAGGTTCTCAGTAAGGGGGGCGGGGGGAGCCATAAGGTTCTCAGTAAGGGGGGCGGGGGGAGCCATAAGGTTCTCAGTAAGGGGGGCGGGGGGGAGCCATAAGGTTCTCAGTAAGGGGGGGCGGGGGGAGCCATAAGGTTCTCAGTAAGGGGGGCGGGGGGAGCCATAAGGTTCTCAGTAAGGGGGGCGGGGGGAGCCATAAGGTTCTCAGTAAGGGGGGCGGGGGGAGCCATAAGGTTCTCAGTAAGGGGGGCGGGGGGGAGCCATAAGGTTCTCAGTAAGGGGGGGCGGGGGGAGCCATAAGGTTCTCAGTAAGGGGGGCGGGGGGGAGCCATAAGGTTCTCAGTAAGGGGGGCGGGGGGAGCCATAAGGTTCTCAGTAAGGGGGGCGGGGGGGAGCCATAAGGTTCTCAGTAAGGGGGGCGGGGGGGAGCCATAAGGTTCTCAGTAAGGGGGGGCGGGGGGGAGCCATAAGGTTCTCAGTAAGGGGGGCGGGGGGAGCCATAAGGTTCTCAGTAAGGGGGGCGGGGGGAGCCATAAGGTTCTCAGTAAGGGGGGCGGGGGGAGCCATAAGGTTCTCAGTAAGGGGGGGCGGGGGGGAGCCATAAGGTTCTCAGTAAGGGGGGGCGGGGGGAGCCATAAGGTTCTCAGTAAGGGGGGGCGGGGGGGAGCCATAAGGTTCTCAGTAAGGGGGGCGGGGGGAGCCATAAGGTTCTCAGTAAGGGGGGCGGGGGGGAGCCATAAGGTTCTCAGTAAGGGGGGGCGGGGGGAGCCATAAGGTTCTCAGTAAGGGGGGGCGGGGGGAGCCATAAGGTTCTCAGTAAGGGGGGGCGGGGGGAGCCATAAGGTTCTCAGTAAGGGGGGCGGGGGGAGCCATAAGGTTCTCAGTAAGGGGGGCGGGGGGAGCCATAAGGTTCTCAGTAAGGGGGGCGGGGGGGAGCCATAAGGTTCTCAGTAAGGGGGGCGGGGGGGAGCCATAAGGTTCTCAGTAAGGGGGGGCGGGGGGAGCCATAAGGTTCTCAGTAAGGGGGGCGGGGGGAGCCATAAGGTTCTCAGTAAGGGGGGGCGGGGGGGAGCCATAAGGTTCTCAGTAAGGGGGGCGGGGGGGAGCCATAAGGTTCTCAGTAAGGGGGGCGGGGGGAGCCATAAGGTTCTCAGTAAGGGGGGCGGGGGGGAGCCATAAGGTTCTCAGTAAGGGGGGCGGGGGGAGCCATAAGGTTCTCAGTAAGGGGGGCGGGGGGAGCCATAAGGTTCTCAGTAAGGGGGGCGGGGGGAGCCATAAGGTTCTCAGTAAGGGGGGGCGGGGGGAGCCATAAGGTTCTCAGTAAGGGGGGCGGGGGGGAGCCATAAGGTTCTCAGTAAGGGGGGGCGGGGGGAGCCATAAGGTTCTCAGTAAGGGGGGGCGGGGGGGAGCCATAAGGTTCTCAGTAAGGGGGGCGGGGGGGAGCCATAAGGTTCTCAGTAAGGGGGGCGGGGGGGAGCCATAAGGTTCTCAGTAAGGGGGGCGGGGGGGAGCCATAAGGTTCTCAGTAAGGGGGGCGGGGGGGAGCCATAAGGTTCTCAGTAAGGGGGGGCGGGGGGAGCCATAAGGTTCTCAGTAAGGGGGGCGGGGGGAGCCATAAGGTTCTCAGTAAGGGGGGCGGGGGGAGCCATAAGGTTCTCAGTAAGGGGGGCGGGGGGGAGCCATAAGGTTCTCAGTAAGGGGGGGCGGGGGGGAGCCATAAGGTTCTCAGTAAGGGGGGGCGGGGGGAGCCATAAGGTTCTCAGTAAGGGGGGCGGGGGGAGCCATAAGGTTCTCAGTAAGGGGGGGCGGGGGGAGCCATAAGGTTCTCAGTAAGGGGGGCGGGGGGGAGCCATAAGGTTCTCAGTAAGGGGGGGCGGGGGGAGCCATAAGGTTCTCAGTAAGGGGGGCGGGGGGAGCCATAAGGTTCTCAGTAAGGGGGGCGGGGGGGAGCCATAAGGTTCTCAGTAAGGGGGGCGGGGGGGAGCCATAAGGTTCTCAGTAAGGGGGGGCGGGGGGAGCCATAAGGTTCTCAGTAAGGGGGGCGGGGGGGAGCCATAAGGTTCTCAGTAAGGGGGGCGGGGGGGAGCCATAAGGTTCTCAGTAAGGGGGGCGGGGGGGAGCCATAAGGTTCTCAGTAAGGGGGGCGGGGGGAGCCATAAGGTTCTCAGTAAGGGGGGGCGGGGGGGAGCCATAAGGTTCTCAGTAAGGGGGGCGGGGGGGAGCCATAAGGTTCTCAGTAAGGGGGGCGGGGGGGAGCCATAAGGTTCTCAGTAAGGGGGGCGGGGGGAGCCATAAGGTTCTCAGTAAGGGGGGGCGGGGGGAGCCATAAGGTTCTCAGTAAGGGGGGGCGGGGGGAGCCATAAGGTTCTCAGTAAGGGGGGGCGGGGGGAGCCATAAGGTTCTCAGTAAGGGGGGGCGGGGGGGAGCCATAAGGTTCTCAGTAAGGGGGGGCGGGGGGAGCCATAAGGTTCTCAGTAAGGGGGGCGGGGGGGAGCCATAAGGTTCTCAGTAAGGGGGGGCGGGGGGGAGCCATAAGGTTCTCAGTAAGGGGGGCGGGGGGAGCCATAAGGTTCTCAGTAAGGGGGGCGGGGGGGAGCCATAAGGTTCTCAGTAAGGGGGGCGGGGGGGAGCCATAAGGTTCTCAGTAAGGGGGGGCGGGGGGGAGCCATAAGGTTCTCAGTAAGGGGGGGCGGGGGGGAGCCATAAGGTTCTCAGTAAGGGGGGGCGGGGGGAGCCATAAGGTTCTCAGTAAGGGGGGCGGGGGGGAGCCATAAGGTTCTCAGTAAGGGGGGCGGGGGGCCATAAGGTTCTCAGTAAGGGGGGCGGGGGGAGCCATAAGGTTCTCAGTAAGGGGGGCGGGGGGGAGCCATAAGGTTCTCAGTAAGGGGGGCGGGGGGGAGCCATAAGGTTCTCAGTAAGGGGGGGCGGGGGGGAGCCATAAGGTTCTCAGTAAGGGGGGCGGGGGGAGCCATAAGGTTCTCAGTAAGGGGGGGCGGGGGGAGCCATAAGGTTCTCAGTAAGGGGGGCGGGGGGGAGCCATAAGGTTCTCAGTAAGGGGGGCGGGGGGGAGCCATAAGGTTCTCAGTAAGGGGGGGCGGGGGGGAGCCATAAGGTTCTCAGTAAGGGGGGGCGGGGGGAGCCATAAGGTTCTCAGTAAGGGGGGCGGGGGGAGCCATAAGGTTCTCAGTAAGGGGGGGCGGGGGGAGCCATAAGGTTCTCAGTAAGGGGGGCGGGGGGGAGCCATAAGGTTCTCAGTAAGGGGGGGCGGGGGGGAGCCATAAGGTTCTCAGTAAGGGGGGGCGGGGGGAGCCATAAGGTTCTCAGTAAGGGGGGCGGGGGGGAGCCATAAGGTTCTCAGTAAGGGGGGGCGGGGGGGAGCCATAAGGTTCTCAGTAAGGGGGGCGGGGGGGAGCCATAAGGTTCTCAGTAAGGGGGGCGGGGGGGAGCCATAAGGTTCTCAGTAAGGGGGGGCGGGGGGGAGCCATAAGGTTCTCAGTAAGGGGGGCGGGGGGGAGCCATAAGGTTCTCAGTAAGGGGGGGCGGGGGGAGCCATAAGGTTCTCAGTAAGGGGGGGCGGGGGGAGCCATAAGGTTCTCAGTAAGGGGGGCGGGGGGAGCCATAAGGTTCTCAGTAAGGGGGGGCGGGGGGAGCCATAAGGTTCTCAGTAAGGGGGGCGGGGGGGAGCCATAAGGTTCTCAGTAAGGGGGGGCGGGGGGAGCCATAAGGTTCTCAGTAAGGGGGGCGGGGGGAGCCATAAGGTTCTCAGTAAGGGGGGCGGGGGGGAGCCATAAGGTTCTCAGTAAGGGGGGGCGGGGGGGAGCCATAAGGTTCTCAGTAAGGGGGGGCGGGGGGGAGCCATAAGGTTCTCAGTAAGGGGGGGCGGGGGGGAGCCATAAGGTTCTCAGTAAGGGGGGGCGGGGGGAGCCATAAGGTTCTCAGTAAGGGGGGCGGGGGGAGCCATAAGGTTCTCAGTAAGGGGGGGCGGGGGGAGCCATAAGGTTCTCAGTAAGGGGGGCGGGGGGGAGCCATAAGGTTCTCAGTAAGGGGGGGCGGGGGGGAGCCATAAGGTTCTCAGTAAGGGGGGCGGGGGGGAGCCATAAGGTTCTCAGTAAGGGGGGCGGGGGGGAGCCATAAGGTTCTCAGTAAGGGGGGGCGGGGGGGAGCCATAAGGTTCTCAGTAAGGGGGGCGGGGGGGAGCCATAAGGTTCTCAGTAAGGGGGGGCGGGGGGAGCCATAAGGTTCTCAGTAAGGGGGGGCGGGGGGAGCCATAAGGTTCTCAGTAAGGGGGGGCGGGGGGAGCCATAAGGTTCTCAGTAAGGGGGGGCGGGGGGAGCCATAAGGTTCTCAGTAAGGGGGGGCGGGGGGGAGCCATAAGGTTCTCAGTAAGGGGGGCGGGGGGGAGCCATAAGGTTCTCAGTAAGGGGGGGCGGGGGGGAGCCATAAGGTTCTCAGTAAGGGGGGGCGGGGGGGAGCCATAAGGTTCTCAGTAAGGGGGGGCGGGGGGGAGCCATAAGGTTCTCAGTAAGGGGGGGCGGGGGGAGCCATAAGGTTCTCAGTAAGGGGGGGCGGGGGGGAGCCATAAGGTTCTCAGTAAGGGGGGCGGGGGGAGCCATAAGGTTCTCAGTAAGGGGGGCGGGGGGAGCCATAAGGTTCTCAGTAAGGGGGGGCGGGGGGAGCCATAAGGTTCTCAGTAAGGGGGGGCGGGGGGAGCCATAAGGTTCTCAGTAAGGGGGGCGGGGGGGAGCCATAAGGTTCTCAGTAAGGGGGGGCGGGGGGAGCCATAAGGTTCTCAGTAAGGGGGGGCGGGGGGAGCCATAAGGTTCTCAGTAAGGGGGGCGGGGGGGAGCCATAAGGTTCTCAGTAAGGGGGGGCGGGGGGAGCCATAAGGTTCTCAGTAAGGGGGGCGGGGGGGAGCCATAAGGTTCTCAGTAAGGGGGGCGGGGGGGAGCCATAAGGTTCTCAGTAAGGGGGGGCGGGGGGGAGCCATAAGGTTCTCAGTAAGGGGGGCGGGGGGAGCCATAAGGTTCTCAGTAAGGGGGGCGGGGGGAGCCATAAGGTTCTCAGTAAGGGGGGGCGGGGGGGAGCCATAAGGTTCTCAGTAAGGGGGGGCGGGGGGGAGCCATAAGGTTCTCAGTAAGGGGGGGCGGGGGGAGCCATAAGGTTCTCAGTAAGGGGGGCGGGGGGAGCCATAAGGTTCTCAGTAAGGGGGGCGGGGGGGAGCCATAAGGTTCTCAGTAAGGGGGGGCGGGGGGGAGCCATAAGGTTCTCAGTAAGGGGGGCGGGGGGGAGCCATAAGGTTCTCAGTAAGGGGGGGCGGGGGGGAGCCATAAGGTTCTCAGTAAGGGGGGGCGGGGGGGAGCCATAAGGTTCTCAGTAAGGGGGGCGGGGGGGAGCCATAAGGTTCTCAGTAAGGGGGGGCGGGGGGAGCCATAAGGTTCTCAGTAAGGGGGGCGGGGGGGAGCCATAAGGTTCTCAGTAAGGGGGGCGGGGGGGAGCCATAAGGTTCTCAGTAAGGGGGGCGGGGGGGAGCCATAAGGTTCTCAGTAAGGGGGGGCGGGGGGGAGCCATAAGGTTCTCAGTAAGGGGGGCGGGGGGGAGCCATAAGGTTCTCAGTAAGGGGGGGCGGGGGGAGCCATAAGGTTCTCAGTAAGGGGGGGCGGGGGGGAGCCATAAGGTTCTCAGTAAGGGGGGGCGGGGGGAGCCATAAGGTTCTCAGTAAGGGGGGCGGGGGGGAGCCATAAGGTTCTCAGTAAGGGGGGGCGGGGGGAGCCATAAGGTTCTCAGTAAGGGGGGCGGGGGGAGCCATAAGGTTCTCAGTAAGGGGGGGCGGGGGGGAGCCATAAGGTTCTCAGTAAGGGGGGCGGGGGGGAGCCATAAGGTTCTCAGTAAGGGGGGGCGGGGGGGAGCCATAAGGTTCTCAGTAAGGGGGGGCGGGGGGAGCCATAAGGTTCTCAGTAAGGGGGGGCGGGGGGGAGCCATAAGGTTCTCAGTAAGGGGGGGCGGGGGGAGCCATAAGGTTCTCAGTAAGGGGGGCGGGGGGAGCCATAAGGTTCTCAGTAAGGGGGGGCGGGGGGAGCCATAAGGTTCTCAGTAAGGGGGGGCGGGGGGAGCCATAAGGTTCTCAGTAAGGGGGGCGGGGGGAGCCATAAGGTTCTCAGTAAGGGGGGCGGGGGGAGCCATAAGGTTCTCAGTAAGGGGGGGCGGGGGGGAGCCATAAGGTTCTCAGTAAGGGGGGCGGGGGGGAGCCATAAGGTTCTCAGTAAGGGGGGCGGGGGGGAGCCATAAGGTTCTCAGTAAGGGGGGGCGGGGGGGAGCCATAAGGTTCTCAGTAAGGGGGGGCGGGGGGAGCCATAAGGTTCTCAGTAAGGGGGGGCGGGGGGGAGCCATAAGGTTCTCAGTAAGGGGGGGCGGGGGGGAGCCATAAGGTTCTCAGTAAGGGGGGGCGGGGGGAGCCATAAGGTTCTCAGTAAGGGGGGGCGGGGGGGAGCCATAAGGTTCTCAGTAAGGGGGGCGGGGGGAGCCATAAGGTTCTCAGTAAGGGGGGGCGGGGGGGAGCCATAAGGTTCTCAGTAAGGGGGGCGGGGGGGAGCCATAAGGTTCTCAGTAAGGGGGGCGGGGGGGAGCCATAAGGTTCTCAGTAAGGGGGGGCGGGGGGAGCCATAAGGTTCTCAGTAAGGGGGGGCGGGGGGGAGCCATAAGGTTCTCAGTAAGGGGGGCGGGGGGGAGCCATAAGGTTCTCAGTAAGGGGGGCGGGGGGGAGCCATAAGGTTCTCAGTAAGGGGGGGCGGGGGGAGCCATAAGGTTCTCAGTAAGGGGGGGCGGGGGGGAGCCATAAGGTTCTCAGTAAGGGGGGGCGGGGGGGAGCCATAAGGTTCTCAGTAAGGGGGGGCGGGGGGAGCCATAAGGTTCTCAGTAAGGGGGGGCGGGGGGGAGCCATAAGGTTCTCAGTAAGGGGGGCGGGGGGGAGCCATAAGGTTCTCAGTAAGGGGGGGCGGGGGGAGCCATAAGGTTCTCAGTAAGGGGGGGCGGGGGGAGCCATAAGGTTCTCAGTAAGGGGGGGCGGGGGGAGCCATAAGGTTCTCAGTAAGGGGGGGCGGGGGGAGCCATAAGGTTCTCAGTAAGGGGGGGCGGGGGGGAGCCATAAGGTTCTCAGTAAGGGGGGGCGGGGGGGAGCCATAAGGTTCTCAGTAAGGGGGGCGGGGGGAGCCATAAGGTTCTCAGTAAGGGGGGCGGGGGGGAGCCATAAGGTTCTCAGTAAGGGGGGGCGGGGGGGAGCCATAAGGTTCTCAGTAAGGGGGGCGGGGGGGAGCCATAAGGTTCTCAGTAAGGGGGGGCGGGGGGGAGCCATAAGGTTCTCAGTAAGGGGGGCGGGGGGAGCCATAAGGTTCTCAGTAAGGGGGGGCGGGGGGGAGCCATAAGGTTCTCAGTAAGGGGGGGCGGGGGGGAGCCATAAGGTTCTCAGTAAGGGGGGGCGGGGGGAGCCATAAGGTTCTCAGTAAGGGGGGGCGGGGGGAGCCATAAGGTTCTCAGTAAGGGGGGGCGGGGGGGAGCCATAAGGTTCTCAGTAAGGGGGGGCGGGGGGAGCCATAAGGTTCTCAGTAAGGGGGGCGGGGGGGAGCCATAAGGTTCTCAGTAAGGGGGGCGGGGGGGAGCCATAAGGTTCTCAGTAAGGGGGGCGGGGGGGAGCCATAAGGTTCTCAGTAAGGGGGGGCGGGGGGAGCCATAAGGTTCTCAGTAAGGGGGGGCGGGGGGGAGCCATAAGGTTCTCAGTAAGGGGGGGCGGGGGGGAGCCATAAGGTTCTCAGTAAGGGGGGGCGGGGGGGAGCCATAAGGTTCTCAGTAAGGGGGGGCGGGGGGGAGCCATAAGGTTCTCAGTAAGGGGGGCGGGGGGAGCCATAAGGTTCTCAGTAAGGGGGGGCGGGGGGGAGCCATAAGGTTCTCAGTAAGGGGGGCGGGGGGAGCCATAAGGTTCTCAGTAAGGGGGGGCGGGGGGGAGCCATAAGGTTCTCAGTAAGGGGGGGCGGGGGGGAGCCATAAGGTTCTCAGTAAGGGGGGGCGGGGGGGAGCCATAAGGTTCTCAGTAAGGGGGGCGGGGGGGAGCCATAAGGTTCTCAGTAAGGGGGGCGGGGGGGAGCCATAAGGTTCTCAGTAAGGGGGGCGGGGGGGAGCCATAAGGTTCTCAGTAAGGGGGGGCGGGGGGGAGCCATAAGGTTCTCAGTAAGGGGGGCGGGGGGGAGCCATAAGGTTCTCAGTAAGGGGGGCGGGGGGGAGCCATAAGGTTCTCAGTAAGGGGGGCGGGGGGAGCCATAAGGTTCTCAGTAAGGGGGGGCGGGGGGGAGCCATAAGGTTCTCAGTAAGGGGGGCGGGGGGGAGCCATAAGGTTCTCAGTAAGGGGGGGCGGGGGGGAGCCATAAGGTTCTCAGTAAGGGGGGCGGGGGGGAGCCATAAGGTTCTCAGTAAGGGGGGGCGGGGGGGAGCCATAAGGTTCTCAGTAAGGGGGGGCGGGGGGGAGCCATAAGGTTCTCAGTAAGGGGGGGCGGGGGGGAGCCATAAGGTTCTCAGTAAGGGGGGGCGGGGGGGAGCCATAAGGTTCTCAGTAAGGGGGGGCGGGGGGAGCCATAAGGTTCTCAGTAAGGGGGGCGGGGGGAGCCATAAGGTTCTCAGTAAGGGGGGGCGGGGGGGAGCCATAAGGTTCTCAGTAAGGGGGGGCGGGGGGGAGCCATAAGGTTCTCAGTAAGGGGGGCGGGGGGGAGCCATAAGGTTCTCAGTAAGGGGGGGCGGGGGGAGCCATAAGGTTCTCAGTAAGGGGGGGCGGGGGGAGCCATAAGGTTCTCAGTAAGGGGGGGCGGGGGGGAGCCATAAGGTTCTCAGTAAGGGGGGGCGGGGGGAGCCATAAGGTTCTCAGTAAGGGGGGCGGGGGGGAGCCATAAGGTTCTCAGTAAGGGGGGGCGGGGGGGAGCCATAAGGTTCTCAGTAAGGGGGGGCGGGGGGAGCCATAAGGTTCTCAGTAAGGGGGGCGGGGGGGAGCCATAAGGTTCTCAGTAAGGGGGGGCGGGGGGGAGCCATAAGGTTCTCAGTAAGGGGGGCGGGGGGGAGCCATAAGGTTCTCAGTAAGGGGGGCGGGGGGGAGCCATAAGGTTCTCAGTAAGGGGGGGCGGGGGGGAGCCATAAGGTTCTCAGTAAGGGGGGGCGGGGGGAGCCATAAGGTTCTCAGTAAGGGGGGGCGGGGGGGAGCCAGAAGGTTCTCAGTAAGGGGGGCGGGGGGGAGCCATAAGGTTCTCAGTAAGGGGGGCGGGGGGGAGCCATAAGGTTCTCAGTAAGGGGGGGCGGGGGGGAGCCATAAGGTTCTCAGTAAGGGGGGGCGGGGGGGAGCCATAAGGTTCTCAGTAAGGTGCGCAACTATCTAGCACCGACGTCGGTTTTCGACAGCCTTAAGTAGGGTAGATTATGTGTTTTGTTTTTGAAGCGCACATTGACACTGACTTTTCCCAGCTTGGATCCTGCTTTTTTTGTTTTGTTTTGATCAGTTTTTTCCCCCCATTACGTTGGTTTGATGCACGGGAAAGAGGCATTTGATTTTCATCATGGTTGATTTACAGTGGACTGAAAGTGCAAAAAGCAACAAGTAATATGAATACAACCCCCCCCCCCCCCCCCCCAAGATCAATTAACCCTGCCCCACCCCCCAGTACAAAAGCATCCCCCTGAATACAAATACACTTGTCCAAATACGAAATTACAAACTACTTCAAAACCACAATGACATGAACTCAAGTCCGAAAACGGGATACAGTTGGTACAAGATTCCTTGATGAACCGACCCAACGGTCAATTTAAAGTGTAGTATAATGTTGTTCCTTCCATCGAAGAGCATTTAGGAAACATCGAGGCTGGAATGCATTTGCGTGAATTTTATTCGAGGACGCTGTCATGGTAATCGATGCTTTTATATAGCGCTTTTATCCAAAGAGCTTTACAAGTCATGCCTCACATTCACCCATTCATACACACATTCAACCACTGACGGCGGAGTCAGCCATCAAGGAGTCAGCCAGCACGTCAGGACTAGTTAGGGTAAGGGTGTCTTGCTCAAGGACACCTCAACAGTTTTGGTTTGAGAGGTTTGAGATTGTGAGGCGACCACTCTACCTCCTGAGCTATACTGCCCCCTCATAACATCAGGACAGCTTTTATCCACAGGCAGTGGGCCTACTGAACTGCTAGTGCTGCTGAGTGCTGCCACTATCATAAGATTATCATTACACAATCATACTTTTGCTGGACTTTCTGGACTTATTACATATACTACGCTGTTCTGCACTGTACTGCACTGTATTTATGATGCTGCTGCACTACTGGCACTTTAAAATGCTTTTTAAATGATGTTTGCACAAATGTATATATCATCCATCAGTCACTTTATTGTTATTTTTGTTTTGAACAGTATTGGTACAGAATTGTATAGTACACAGTATAGCATATAGTGTTCAACTGTAGGAAATTCATACTGGGGGAGGGAATGGGGAGTATTCATTCCATTTACCTGTTTACTTGCAAATAAAACATCTTGAATCTTGAATCTTGAATTTTGGATAAATGGAAAGCTCTTGAGAGGAAGCTGTGGTTTTCGGAAGGAAAAACAATACACGTCAATGTCGCCAGTAGGTCCTTTGCCACAGTCAGGGCAATACATATTCCCGGCATTCTCTTGTTCATGCTCTTCTCTACTTTACTTTGGTTTTAAAAATGTCAAGACCATCCCTTCGGTTAATCCAAGAGTGACGGGCGGTGCATCCAATCAGTGACGAGGAATGTTGTACCGTACGCTCGTGATTGTTATGGTTGTTAATGTTATCGTTTTCATATTAATAGTAAGTTAGTTATGTGTATTATTACAGCACTTTTATACAGTGTCACAAGAGTAAAAATATAACCATTAAACCATACATCGAAAAAAAAAATCCTAAATATACAATAAAATATAAGCAACAACAGACTTTAATAAAATAAAAACACTACAGAGCATAAGGAAAGACAAAGGCCAGTTTGATTACCTCCGCCATTGAAGATGGAGCGGAGGTTAAGTTTTTGCCCTCTTTTTTGGTATATTAGCAAGATAACTCCAAAAGTTATGTACTGAATTGGACAAAACTTGGAACAGTTGATTCGATTTTGCCACAGATCTGGATCCAGATCCAGGAGACTTTTTGGTGAGGTGGAGTTATGAGTCAATAGAGACCACCACTAGTATGCCTGTAGGAAGAGCGTTCCGCAGAGCGTCTCACTTCAAAGGGATGATTACCTTTAGCTGTTAGAGCAGTGCCAGGGTCAACCAGTAAGACCTGGTCCAAGGACTCAAGTGACCTACTGGTGATGTAGGGAAGGACCAGGTGTATATTAAAGGCTTTATAATATGTAAAAACATGTACCTTAATATGTATCCTGAACTTGATGGGAAGCCATCAAGATGACGAGATTGGTATGATTAATTCAATTATGGATTCTTTATTCCAATTTTTTTTGAACCAGCCGCCGTATGTACCATATTTTTCATCATCCCTGCTTTGACACTTCTTTATTGTTATGTATATAATTGTTGTTTATATTATTGTTAATATTGTTCTGTATAATTCATTCTGCGGCAGTGAATGGGGAGTAAACATTCCATTGTACTTGTACATAAATGTTACTTATGGCAAAATCAAGAATCTTGAATCTAGGATCCCCATTAGCCTCCCTAGCGTGGTTGGTAGTCTTCCTCGGGTCCATACAAAAACAACAACAATAAAGACAGACAATTAAAATCACACTACAAACACTACACACTACAAACACTACACACTACAAAAGACAAAACAAGCCAAACATCAAAACAGCAACCAGTACTGCAAATGAGACAGAACAACTGACCGAACAACTTCAATCATAACAGAAGATGGAACGTGCAGAACATTTTGATGAAAGTGCAATGTCCTTTCTCATCATGGAAACAATGTGATCCATCAGACCAAGACAACTCATTTAACACCCAGCTATTTGGTCTTGGTGACCTGATCACCCACTGACTGATATCCCATCTTCAAAGAGATTAAGTGCAGTGGCGTTGGCATGTTCTGGCAATGTTCAGTACTCGTTTGTTAATTTGGTAATGCTATACAACTAAACCTTTAGATTATCTTGCACACACTCTATGAAATTAAGTGTGCTAGCTGGATTTCACTCACCAACACCACCCCAGCCTCCAGCTGCCTTGGTTCTGTATCTGTATTGTATTGTAAGCTACCCAATGAGATGATATATGTGATGAACACCATGGGGGGTGGGTTGTATACTGTTCCCTGTTGTCAATGTTGTTATGCTGTATCTGATATCTGTATGGCATGCTTTAAATCCTACAGCCCCCTGAAAGAGTCTAACCATACTGCCAAACTAAAGTGTATTATTTCATGCAAAGAATTGTTAAATATATGACATAAGTGATTTTCTGTTAATACTCAGTTTACCAAAAGGAAGATATCCTCATTTTGGATTTTTCATGTCACATGTTACAGTTCATTTCATGACCTTTGTTCTTGAGGCTGTACATATTTAAGTGAGCTAATACCAATCCTTTCCTTGGTAAACAAACAAAGATTTAGTATTGTAATTTGTACACATATGAATTGTCACATGAACAGACCCGGTATCAAACCAAGCAGTTCAGTTAGCCTGGGTCTGACCCCTGGGCTGAATAACAAATTTGTCATACCTCAGACAGGCTTTGTCTTCAGGCTGCTTTGAGCTCAGGTCTCTCCTCCTATTTTATCACAATTTCTAAGAAGTTTTCATTGTCCTTCTTGCTTCAGAGAAAATGGATTGTCTGGCTTTGAAGCAAACTAATTTAGCAACAATTTGTCTTGGTCTATCATGTTGTTGGAATTGTCTAACTCTGTGAGCACTTTCAATCTTCATGCACTCCCTTCTCAGGCCCATATCTTTCTCTAGCATGGTGTTGATCTTTCTCCAAAGTTTCCCAAATATTTTCCTGCTCCCCAGCAGTGCCGTGGTGTGAGTTGTCCTGGCTGGACCTGGTCAACAGCATTCTGGAGCATTTGTAGATGGTCCAGTGACGACTTGCTGAGCCAGGTCGTCTAGCGGGGATGATATAAAAGTCTGAATGATCATATCTAGCTCAGGTTGTGAACAGACCTGCGTTTGGCAATGTGTCTTAGTTGGAAGAAACGGGTATGGGTCAACAGTTGATTGAAGTTCATAGCCTGATACAAAATAACACTGAGATGTTCTAATGTCTAGACTGTACAGCTGAAGAAAATGGCCGATACACTGAACAACCTTGGATGCTGTGCAGTCTGAGACAATGATCTATGGCACTCCCAGAGACACTAACCCACTGCCAAAACCTTTCAGTCAGAATGTGGTGATCTACAGTATCAAATATCTAAAATCTAAGATCCAGCAGCACCAAAACAGAGCATTCACCCACATCAGAAAACATCATGTCATTGGAGACTCTGAGAAGAGCTGTTTCAGTGGAAAGCTTCTGACGGAAACCAGATTGGAATTTATCTAAAATGGAGTCAAGCCAGGAGTCAAGACATCAGTCAAGACAGGAGTAAGCTGTTTGGCAACAACTTTCTCTAATATTTATCGAGATTTTTAGAACATTTAAGAGCTAATTATCATAGAGACCAGGCATGGACCAATAGACCCAAGTTAATTTTTAGCATGGACTTTGGCAAAATATCTATATATCTCTTGAGATAGGTTTCATGCTGCCTAGATCAATGAGGTCTTCCAGGAGAGAAGCACTCCAAAATTGACGGCCAAGTTGGATAAGCAGAAAAGGGAATAGTAGAGTGGATGATGTTAGCCCTGACATTGCTAATCCTATTTATCAAGAAAGAGAGAAAAGTAACAGCAATCCCTATGTCGTTAATGGTGTATTTTGGGTTGCAATTACTGTAGGAAATGTGGTCCTCACTAAGCCCTCACATCCTCAGCCATGTTGTTAAACTCAGTTAGGCCTATAAGGTCTTTGTATTCATTTAACCAGGGGGATGGATAGTGTTATTAAACCAGGGGGATGAATAGTGTCTTTTTTCATGAGGCTAGATAGTCGGCAGAGCAATGTGTATTAAAGGAGTGGAACAGTGTAATAAAACAACACTGTGCAAATGAGGGCAGATAATCTAAAATAAAATGGCTTGAATAAAACAATGCTCATTAACACGCCGCTCCTCAGAGCAAATTGAATTTATATTCAAACCAAGCGTAAAATCAAGGTCAAAGATATGACCCTTGATGTGTGTGGGACCAGACACACGTGTGGAGTAAAATGAAAAGACTATGTGACATTAATAAAATCAGCAGCAAAGCTGTAAGAATTGTGATCGGCGTGAATATTAAAATCATACCATCATACCAACCATAATAACATAAGTCCAACCAAATGATAGAAGATCTGAAATCGCTTAATTCAGACAAAAAAGACCCATTTGAACCAGGGGCTGTCCGTCTTGGAAAGTGGTCCCTAAAGCCCACAGTGAGTCCTGTGTTCCATGCTCCTCTGCCAAGTCCTGGTAACAGAAACAGGGAAATCTAAGCCTTCAGAGATGAATACGCTGTTCCGTATGGACTTCTGGGGACGGCGGTAGCTCAGTCTGTTGGGACTTGGCTTAAGAACCCGAAAGTTGCCGGTTATTCTTCTTCTTCTTCTTCTTCTCTTCTTCTTCTTCTTCTTCTCTTCTTCTTCTCTTCTTCTTCTTCTTCTTCTTCTTCTTCTTCTCACACTTTTGTGTGTCTTCTTCGTTCTCCGACGTACCTCTGCTGACAGTCAGCCGCTTGCTCTGTTGTGTGTTTAATTTATTATTTAATATTTTTTTCGGATTATTCATTTTTCTTTCAACTCTCTCTGACAGTTAAGGTTAAACCCACTGCCAAGCAGTGACATATGGAAAAGATATGAAAAATGTATGGGAAGCTTGGAGAAAAGGGGGAAAGTTCAGATTCAGATTCAGATTCAGATTACTTTATTAATCCCGAGGGAAATTAAGGTGCAACAGTTGACACAGGGGAATAAATGCACACACAAAAATACTAATACCTAAGCTAAAAAACAAAACAACAACTAACTAAATAAAACTATTATAAACAAAAATAGTTAAAATAATTCTAAATGAAGTCTAAATGTATTGATAAATGAAGATAAATTTACAGTATTATTACAGTAATACGTAGGTATATACAATACACAACAATACGTATAGTGCAAATTGGCAGTAATAATATATTAATAAATAACTCAACTGAAAAGTGACATGTGAAAAGTGAAAAGTGAAAAGTGAATTCGGATTTGAAATTTACAGTGCAAAGTTACAATGAGATGATTACAGTGCGTTGACCAAAAAATAATAATAAGTACGTTGGCCTCAGGTCACTGAGTCTCCACTGTCCCTCTCACGACCCGAGGTAGAGGAATTAAAGAGTCTAATGGCCACAGGAAGAAAGGACTTCCTATGGCGTTCTGTGGTGCACCTGGGTGGAATGAGTCTGTTGCTAAAGGTGCTTCTATATGAGGTCAGCACCTGATGGAGAGGGTGAGAGTTGTTGTCAAGGATACTACGCAGCTTGCGCAGCATCCTTCTCTCAGACACCACCAACAAGGAGTCCAGCTGGACCCCCAGGACAGCGCCAGCCTTCCTGACAATCCTGCTGATCTTGTTGGCGTCTGCTGATCTCAACCTGCTTCCCCAGCACACGACACCAGAGAAGATGGCACTGGCTACCACCGACTGGTAGAACACATTCAGCATCTTGTTGCAAACGTTGAAGGACCGGAGCCTCCGCAGGAAGTAAAGACGGCTCTGGCCCTTCTTGTAAACAGCCTCAGAGTTCTTGGCCCAGACCAGTTTGTTGTCCAGATGAACTCCCAGGTATTTATATTCCTGGACAGCTTCAGCGGACACACCCTTGATGGAAATGGGTGTGGGTGTGGATTTCCTCCTGCGGAAGTCCACCACCATCTCCTTCGTCTTGTCAGTGTTGAGCTGCATATGGTTCAGCTCACACCACTCAACGAAGGAGTCCACGACGCCCCTGTACTCCTCATCGTTTCCCTCGCTGACACAACCAACAACTGCAGAGTCGTCCGAGAACTTCTGCAGATGGCAGGACACAGAGTTGTACTGGAAGTCTGAGGTGTACAGGGTGAACAGGAATGGGGAAAGAACAGTTCCCTGTGGAGCACCTGACCACAGTGTCAGACACACAGTCCTGCAGTCTGACAAACTGTGGACGACCCGTCAAATAGTCAGTAATCCAGGACACCAGGGAAGAGTCCACCTTCATCGCCGTCAGCTTACTTCCCAGCAGGGCAGGCCGGATGGTGTTGAACGCACTGGAGAAGTCGAAAAACATGATTCTCACAGTGCTCCCGGGTCTGTCCAAGTGGGCATAGGCACGATGGAGCAGGAAGATGATGGCGTCCTCCACTCCCAGTTTCGGCTGGTAGGCAAACTGAAGAGGGTCCAGCGATGATCTGACCAGGGGCCGAAGAAGCGTCAGGACCAGCCTCTCAAAGGATTTCGCCACGTGGGACGTCAGCGCCACCGGTCTGTAGTCGTTTGAGGTGCTGGGACGTGCCTTCTTCGGAACCGGCACCAGGCAGGATGTCTTCCACTGCACAGGGACCCTCTCCAGTCTCATGCTCAGGTTGAAGATGTACTGCAGGACTCCACTCAGCTGGGCAGCACATGTTTTGAGGACCCTCGGGCTGACGCCGTCAGGACCTGCAGCCTTGCCTGGATGGAGCCTGCACAGCACTTTCCTCACCTGCTCCATTCAGAACGATCGATGTCGCCATAATATGCTGAACACTGGCACCTATTGTCTACATCTTGCCAGAGGAAGTGTGAAAGCAGATGTTATGACGCCGCTAAACCTGATGCCCCTTCTCCACGATGCGTTTCACATCATCCCTGAAGCATAATGAACACTTGAGTAAAGAGGGAATTACCGTCATCCTAACGTAATTCAGCTTTTTCAGACTCTCTCTTACCTCCCTCTCTCTCCCTCTCTCTCCGTCTCTCTCTACCTCCTTCTCTTTCTCTCCCTTTCTCTTCCCTCGTCTCTCCCCCTCCTCTCTCTCTCTCCCTCTGTCTCTCCCCGTCTCTCCCCCTCCTCTCTCTCTCTCCCTCTGTCTCTCCCCGTCTCTCCCCGTCTCTCTCTCTCTCTCTCTCTCTCTCTCTCTCTCTCTCTCTCTCTCTCTCTCTCTCTCTCTCTCTCTCTCTCTCTATCTCTCTCTCTCTCTCTCTCTCTCTCTCTCTTTCTTTATTTTCTTCTTCTTTAAATTTTTTCTGCATGTTTAAAGAGTGAAGATAACAAGAAAGACATGAGCCAATTTTCCACCATACTGGAACTCAGAACTCGACCATTAAGACGTATACTAGTTCCACCTGGGCTCTCCCCATTCCCTCCCTTCTCTGGATGTCGTTCTCCCCTGGGAGGTGCTGGCTGGCTGGTGCTTTGTTTTGTTTTTGGTTCACGTTTTCATCTCACTGGGTATCGACGAGCTACTTTGACTCTCTCCAGAACCCTTTCTATTTTCTGAATTTTAGATTCTAACATTTGCCGCTAGGGGGCATTTTCACAATTTCAGCAGTATTTCTGGAGCCTATTGTCCGATTCACCTCAAGTTAAGCTAAAATTAAAGGCCTGGACCCAAGGATCTCAGCTGTCATTGATTTTTTTTATGTTCCACCAAGTGGAGCTTTATAACCAACAAATGGATAATAATGAAATGAGCACAAACCGATTATATAAGGTTTTTATCTGAACAAAATGGGTGTAATGGAGGATTGGGGGCCGTTCGGGTGTTTTCCTCTAGCCGTCGCTTCTGATGGCGTAAGCCTTGTTTATATATCACATTAGAATGGCAGTCTCACAGGGTACACACACACACACACACACACACACACACACACACACACACACCCTGTGTGTGCGTTTAAAAAAGGGGCGTAATTATGGAATAATGACAAATGAGTTATGAAATGGAAGAAACATGAATGTTGTGGAGGGAGCCACTGTGAGAGAAAACCTTCAGGGGTTGTAGGGGTTTTGAAGTTAGCTCGTGTTGTGTCTCGTCAGAAATGTTAGTCTAGTCATGTTTCATGTTTCATTTTTGTCTTGTCTCACACTTTTGGTACTCACCTTTTGTGTCTCATTCCAGGTCCCTTGACTCCCTGTCCCAGGTGTGTGTGTGTGTGTGTGTGTGTGTGTGTGTGTCCCTGCCCTCGTCAGCTCCGCCCCTGATTGATTCCACCTGTTCCTTGTTACCTCATGGTTAAATTCTCCAGTTTCCCCCCCGGTCTGGTGCCAGTTCCTCTTGTCCTGTGGTGATGTCAGCAGCCCGGTGGTTTACTCTCTTGTTTCAAGCCTGATTCATGCTCCTGAGTTTTTGTTCCAGTAAGTTTTGTTCCTCATTTTGTGAGTGATTTTCTGTTGATATTTTCTGACAGTTGCGGCATGTTTTGTGATGGTTAGTTTTTGATCCTCATACTGAGGACATTGTTTGGAATAAAGTATTTTCTCATACTTTACCTCTGTCTCCTGGGTCGTGCATTTACTACCTTTTGTAAATGCTTTAATGTTTAAACCTCATTCAAGATTTTTATTTGCTATTTACAACAAGTAAAACGGAATGCTAACTACCAATTATGTCCCTCAGTATGAATAAATAAAACACTATTATTAAAATACTATACACAATAAAAATGTACATAAAAGTGACTGAAAGATGATAGACATATATATTTATTTCCAAATTGAGAATACATTAAACTTGCAGGTTTGAAAGAGGCTGTCTCCCAGGAGCTTATATTCCCTATCCTGTGCAGAGACCCAATATAGCTGCTTAAAGGTTCTCCTTCAGGCTCATTGAGTTTATCGGGGGGGGAGAAAGTTCTCCTGGCAAGGGCATCTCTATTACTGTAGTGTACTATGAAAAAGTATTGTTTTATCGGTGTGTTGTGGTTGTGTGTGTGTGTGTGTGTGTGTGTGTGTGTGTGTGTGTGTGGTGTGTGTGTGTGTGTGTGTGTGTGTGTGTGTGTGTGTGTGTGTGTGTGTGTGTGTGTGTGTGTGTGTGTGTGTGTGGTGTGTGTGTGTGTGTGTGTGTGTGTGTGTGTGTGTGTGTGTGTGTGTGTGTGTGTGTGTGTGTGTGTGTGTGTGTGTGTGTGTGTGTGTGTGTGTGTGTGTGTGTGTGTGTGTGTGTGTGTGTGTAAAGGAACAGGTCCCATTAAATGTTGGCCCAATCACATTTTGCTTGTAAAATACTATTTAATGTTTGACTATTACATAGATAGTAAATGCCCATGTCTGTTCTGCAGTAACTTTGTTACTGCCCTTCCAGTATCAATCTGTCTCCTTGCAGATACACTTTTATGTATGTTGGTATGAAATTGCCGTCACGCAAACACACACACAATGGCACAGACACCATGGAACACACACACGTAGGTGTTGAATACAAATGTGTTTTAGCCGTCCCTCTAATCAGCCGTGGACAATATTTGTCACACAGGTTGAGCTGCTGTCATTTGCATACCTCCTGCTAGAACTAGAGCTATGATTTAAACCTCCGCTCTGAGCCGTCTGGGACCGGGATTGCAACCCAACTCTGTGGGATCAATTTGAACAAACATAATTGAGCTCATTTGAATGGATTTGGATTTTGCATATTATATCCATGGGGGGGGGGATTTTCCAAGAAGACATTTCCATCACATATTATACAGACAAAGTAAACTGAGTGTGTGTGTGTTTATGCAGCTTCCAATTATGGTGTAGCTTAACGTGTCAGGATGAGTGTTACCTATTGAACTCTCCGCCGCACTGCAATAACACCCCCCTTAATCTATAATGTGTTTAAGACGCTGTGCATGAAGAAAACAAACAGGCAGGTATCTAGAACTCCACCAGGTGGCACACCACAATGGACATATGTCAGAGTCCCATTGGGAAGTGGACTGAGAGACTATAGCGATGGCCTGATGCCACCCGATGAAACTGGAATCTTGAGTATCTTTGTTTTTCTGTAATTTAAAAGCTTTTTCAAGTGTAGGCCATGTATACATTTTGTAAAAGCTTAATGATTCGATGCATACAATGCCATACCATGAAATAATATACGTTATAGTGCAATATATTTACAACACTATTATGTGCAATACAAACTCTTTAATAATGACAGGTTCAATTTAAGAAGAAGAGTGCTAAACTCTTAGATTTTAAGTCTTTGATAAGGTATCATCAAATCAAAATGGTACAAAATAAATGGTTTACGTCACAGTTCATCTCGTTCTTGGTTGGCTTAGTTCCAGGCTAGTTAAATTTTTTGGTGTTTCTTGCATCCCGCACCGCCTTCTGTTCTGGCGCTTGGCTCTCATACAACGCACTTGTTGTAGACTTGTGATATGCTAGCTTTGCCTGTTTGGCAGTCGTGGTCTTTGTAAATTTCTGCCGTTTGTACAGTAGCATCTAGCTAGTGCTAGCGTAGCAAAAGCTATACTGCCCCCTGTGCAGACCAGCAGCAACAAGGGAAAATGTATTTTTTTAAGACGAGAAGGAAAGCTCAAACTCAAAAATGTGAAAATCACGACCCATCCCTTTTGGGAATTAGACTGAGAAACATCCAATACAATGGGAATATATCGAACTCCCTTTCGGGAATTTGACTAAGAAAGTCTGGTGCACCGAACTCTTCGCTTTCTCGAAACATCAAACCCAACTCAATCAAAGTGCAAAGGAACCTCAGGCCTTGCTGGACACAAACAACCTGCCACCACTACTGTTTTCCCCAGGGAAGAGAGGGGGATCATGTGGTTTGCAGATAACCATCTCTCAGGCCGGGTATCTATCTATATCTATATCTATATCTATCTATATCTATATCTATATCTATCTCTATCCCTCCCAGATGCTGCCGTTTTGACCCCTTATCGCTGCCAATAGTTTCAGAAGTATTTGTATGTAAACATTCATTAATTTTAAAAACTGATAATTTTGTTCCCAAACTACAATACATCCATGACACGCTTTTTTCTAAATGCAATTTTGCATCAATTTTGCACCATCGCATCAACAGAAAAGTTATTTTTCATATTGAAACTGTGCAAAACACATAACAGTAAGTAAGTTGATCTACATTGCATTGATCTCAAGATATTTCTTTGCAGAATTGGGCAAAGTAGAACTGTAAAGAAGATTGAAAACTGATTTGCACAAGTCTTGTGTATACTATAAATCCATTGCATTAGTATAACAATATTTCTGTGTAAAGAACTGTAAATAAGATTGAAAACTGATTTGCACAAGTCTTGTGCATACTATAAATCCATTGCATTTATATAACAATTTTTTTGTGTAAAAACATTCAACAACTTATCGTTCATTAAGAAATAAATTAAATGAATGGTCACTCTCAAAAGGCTGGCACAATGGGAAGATACTCTTCATGACTGTCACAGTCAACATTCATCTGGGACTGAGAGAGTACATCATCATAGAAGGCACATTGTCAATCAGACCAATTTCAGAGAGCAAGTTCAAGACATCCTTCCTTTTTGCTTTTTTCACTGTGCTTTCTTTGGGAAGCTGACTTGGCTTGAAGTGTGCCCACTTATTTCCTCTCTTCAGCACTGAGTGGTAGCAGTATTCACTGCTATTCACAGCCTTAAATCCCAGTTTCTCATTCCTCAATTCCAGCATTCTTGCTTCACTTAGCTTAAATGACCTTTGTGACTTTACAAAAGCCTGTGTTTCTGTCTCGAAATCATCAGCCTTCCAGTGTTGTCCATAGATGTGTACATTTTCATGACTTGGCAAAATCTCATAGTATTCCTCTGGCATAAGAATGGTATCCTTCTTTCGAACCTGTTGCTAAATCCTACCAAACACACGATCCATGGGATGACAACATTGCCCCCTTATAGGAAACACATTCGGCACTGATTCTTGGAAAGGCCTCCTTCATAAAGGAAAACAGCATGGACAGCAGGTTAATATTTTTGGTTCTGGCCAAAACAAGAATCGCTGAACAATCGCAGCCTCTGAGCGCGGCGAAAAGCACCACTCAACTGTTGACGTAGACAGTAGTCCTGAGCTGAAGTAGTCATATTGTTACCTTTTCTATTGTCATGCTCCGTCCATGTGTACAGATGAATATCCTCCACTCAATGTTCCCTCTAATTTTTCATGTGTCTGGGCATACACACCAGCTCCCTGAGCACACTGAGGACCACTGTGAGCAACATCAGATGTGCATGCTATGGCCACACACCAGTTCAAAACTTGGATCATAGCAAGTTACATGGCTTATTAAAAGAATCAAATTACAGCAGCAATTTTCACTAGTTTACTTTTAATATAAGTGATTTGACAAACTTTAAAGGAAAAAGACAAAAATCTTGTTGTTCATGAGATGTGTAGTATGTTTTATGTGAGAGTCCTGCTTGGCCATGGGAAGAGTCTTGCTTTGGCCTGTGTGAGGTCCTGTTGTGGCCTGTGTGAGGGTCCTGTTCTGGAGGAAATGATACATATACACCTTTCAGACATAACATTTTGTTCACATTAAAACATTCACATTTTGCACAATGACGTGTGCTGTAGCTTGTGATACAGTGTAAATTCCTGTAACTCTGTCTGTAAAATATGTAATTACTCAGTTTTTTATTATCATTTCTACTACCCATAAATTATCTAGTAGTAACATCATTTAATGATTAATATCCATAAACAAAAAATATTAATAAATGTCACTAGAATATGCACAAATCTGACTTAAATTTTACCTTATTTTTCACGTCTGTCCTTCTCACTTCTCCAATGGTTGTACACTTTGTCCAGGTTGATGGCTTCGTCTGCTTCTTGCTTTGACTTTATGCGCATCAGCTGGTCCAAATGTGCCACTTCAAGATCCACTTTCTTGGATGCTGTGTTTGATGACGTTGTTCCATTAAACTGAGCATCTCGTCTCGTAACTCCGCCGCACTGTTGTTAGCTAGCTAACCTGCACGGCGCGAATGGGCAGGGCAATAGTGTCAATGCTATGATTGGCTGCGTAGCGTAAGTGAACCGAATCGTATCATTGGCTGGACACCTGTCACTCACTGAGTTACGTTGCAAAATAGTACAGAAAACAAAATTATTATTATTATTATTGGTTTAATTGATTAGATAAGATTAGGACTAATATTAGATATTAATTAATACGTTTATGTTGAATTTTATTTTATGCGCTGCATAGATTTTCTTGTGCGCTGAGAATGTGCGAGCAGTGCGCGATTGCCCAAGCGCGCAGCTTAGAGGGAACATTGCCTCCACTGCTTGCTTACTTCCCATCCCATGGTGAATAACCACAAAGAGATACATGTAAAGCTGTCTGGAATAGTATGCCTGACCTATGGGGGTTCTAGAGAGTATACATTTCTGCATCATGTCAAAGCAAAGGGTCACTGCATCATGATCTACCTTCCCCAGTAAATCCTAGAACACCCGTGCTCGTCTCCTGTGTAGGATGTAAGATGCAGACTCACTGCGTTTCTCTTGACACAAGAAGAACAGGCATCCATGGCAGGATGCCCAATCCAAGGTTGAAGTGCTGTCAAAAAACAGTGCAATACAGGGAGTAGCTGACTACATCATGATTATGTTGGTCGAATTGCTTGTGTATTCTTTTCACGCTGAGGTCACTGGGTAGGTATTTCCCGGCCAGGTGATCCCCTTCTTCCATAATGGCTAGCCCTACATGTAAACATGTTGATGTGATCCATCACATGCTGCTTCTTGGCATCATTTTGCCACCTTACAAGCACCACCCGTGAGTTCTGGTCTGGCTGTAGCGTTGACTGCATAATACATTGCTACTCGAGACACACAAATCGCCGATACCTGCAGAAAAATTACATTTATTTGTTTGTATGCATGTAGGTGTGTTTGTTGTATGTATGTATGTATACATCTATTCATCTATTTATTTATTTATTTATCTATCTACATTAATTAATTAATTCATCCATCGCTTCATTCATTGCTTAATTGATTCATTCACAGTATCCATTCATAATGACAGATGACATGGCCAATTGTGATAAAACAGACAACAAAATGGCAGTTATTCATACATTTTAAATGCAAACCTATAGCCTATGTAGTCCTATGTATGTAGCTTATGTACAGTATGTGTGTGTGTATGTACCTACTTAGGCTACTGCCTAAGGCTTATTTATCAAATAACAATGACAGATGACCCGCCAACTAGGCTAGGACATTTGTGCCCAATCAATACATCAGACCACTATAAGCTAAGTGATACTCATTCCTTAAGCAGGCTACATTTTAACATAGCTTAGCTGTGCCTCGTTCACTTCATAACCTAGGCTACACATCAGGCTGCATTTAAAAGCCAGTGATGTGCTTTTTGTGAATTAAGCTGTGGTTCTCTAGCCTTGGTAGTCTATCACATTAACAGAGCGTTGTTTAATGATCCACATGTGTTAGGAGCAGGCAGTGTCAGGGCTACTGTTTGTAAGGACCCAGTACGCAGACCAACGACGTGATGCTTTATTGTCTGGTACAACAGTCCTTAGGACGGTTGGGGACAGGCAAGGGGTCTGGATACCAGGAAGTTGATCAGAGGGGTAGCGACAGGTAGTAGACAGGAGAGGAGTGAGGGACAGGCCAGGAGTCTGGATACCAGGTAGAGGGCTTAGAAGTGGAATCTGGAAGTAGCTTGGAACGTACAAACTAGCAATGGTGTTAGGGGAAGCCAGGGTATATATACACCCAGGTGAGGTGATTGTCATTAGCGGCAATCGCCGACAGGTGTGTAGGTGCGCAGCCAATACCCGAGCTGTGGCCACGCCCCCTGTCACACACCGCAACCGTGACAGTACCCCCCCCCCCCCCCCCACTCCGCTCTTCTGGGCCGTATCCCTCCCATTTGACCAAATACTGGAAGCCCGGGCCCCGGCGGTGAATGTCCAGGATCTTCTACACCGTGTTGGCAGGGTGGTCGTCGATGATCCGGGGGGTGGAGGGGGTTTGGTGGGAGGGCATAATGGGAGACAGGCTTGAGCGGGGGCACATGGAATGTGGACCTTTAGGGCCGGGGGCAGTTTTAGCCTTACCGAGACCGGGTTGATGACCTTGTCCCCGATGTAGGGCCCTACGTACCGGGGTGCCAACATCCGGGACTGGACCTGTAGCGGCAGGTCCCGGGAGGAGAGCCACACCTTCTGCCCAGGTCGGCGGGCGCAGGGACCCGCCGGAGGTCTGCCAGGCGCTGGTTCCGGGCAGCCGTGCGGAGGAGAGTCCTCCAGGTCCGACGGCAGCGCTGGAGGTGGACCTACACCGACGGCACCGCCACTTCCTCCTCCTTGGCGGGAAACAGGGGGGGTTGATACCCTAATGACGCTTAAAACGAAGAAATACCCGTGGCGGTGTTCGTGAGGGAGTTATGAGCGTACTCCACCCAAGGTGAAGTACGTGCAAGGCCTTGATGCGGGCATGTCCTGGGACATGGAGGACCACCAGAAGCTCTGCCTGAGGAAGTTCAGGGTGCAAGCAAAGCCGGGGCGGCAGGGGAGCTTGGAGGAATGGCCCCACTGGAGAACCTGGGACCTAGCTGAGTCGGGTACAAACATACAGCAGGACCGTTACCTGGGTCTGGATCGGTGCGCTGACTCTCGATCCCCATGTGGCTGCCCCCACCATACAGACCGGAGGGAGAATGGTCTCTGGCTCTGAGGTGGGCCTCTCGGAGTCCCACTGGCGAGAGAGAGAGTCTGGCATGATGTTGCGACAGCCGGGACGGTAGGTGAGGGTGTAGTTGAACCTCCCGAGGAACAACGCCCACCGCGCTTGTCGGGAATTGAGCCGTTTGGCGTAACGGAGGTAGGCCAGATTCTTATGGTCCGTCCAGACCACAAACGGTTGCTCCGCCCCCTCCAGCCAGTGCCTCCACTCCTCCAAGGCCAGGACCACCACCAGGAGCTCCCGATTCCCCACGTCGTAGTTCTGCTCCGCGGGTGAGAGCCTTTGGAGAAGAATGCACATGGGTGAGACTTCTGGTACCCAGAGGATCGTTGGGACAGGACAGCCCCAACGCCGGAGTCAGATGCGTCCACCTTCACCACAAACTGGCTTGAAGGGTCTGGATGCCTCAGGACTGGTGCGGAGGTGAATAGGCGCTTGAGGTGAGCGAAGGCCGCACTCGGGGGGCCAGGAGAACGGAGAGAGGGTGGAGGTGAGCTGGGTAAGCGGGTACTGCTGATCTGCGTTTCAAGATCAGTGTGTGTGTGTGTGTGTGTGTGTGTGTGTGTGTGTTGTTAAACGCAGGCGTAATTGATTTCCTGTTGATGCAATAAACACACTAAATACTTAATTATTTTAGTTGATGTGTGTTCTGCCATAAAGAGAACCGTGATGTACATTTGGTTAATCATGTGTGTCACACACACCGTGTGTGTTTGTGTTTGTATGTGCGTGTGTGTGTTTGTGTGTGTGTGTGTGTACGTACATGGTCTTGCTTAGTGACCCTTGGCTGCCTTAAGGGTACTAAGCAGCTAAGCAGTATCATACATTGGGTTAACCTTTCAAAGCTCATTCCCTCACTTAAATCCTGCTCCATACCCACAGCTTGTCTCTCTGTCCCAATACACACACACACACACACACACACACACACACACACACACACACACACACACACACACACACACACACACAGTTTCATACAAACACTTCCATACACTTCGAACACACGCACATGCACACACACACACACACACACAGTTTCATACAAACACACACACACACAAACACACACACACACACACACACACACAAGCACAAATATGCACACACTCTATCAAAGGACAACTCATTGGACTCACACACATCCAGCTCTCCACCGTTCATCTGTTCCTTACCCCCCATCCTCAGCCCAAGTCGCGATACCCACCAGACACACACACACACTTGTGCATCATCTGACATGCACATTACATGTGAACACAACCTCCCCCACACACACATACACACACTCAGACTCACTCTCACTCGCTCACACACACACATACACACACACACACACACACACACACACATACACACTGTTCATCTGACATGCACGTAACATGTGAACACAACCCCCTACTTACACATACACACACTCACACTCACTGCCACACACTTGTGCGATCAATAACTAAACTAAGTGTTGCTCTTTCAGAACTTCTTCAGAACATTGTATTGGACAAAAGCAGGTTTGACGTTTTTTGATCAGCTGGTCTCCTCAATGTGGTCCTGTTTGTGAGGAGAGCTGAGTCTCACTTCTTCATCACCCCCAGCTGTCTTCAGCTCTTTGGAATCGGATCCATTGGGACACAAATATTTGTTTGCAAAATAAGGCCACCCGTTGCCATGATGGTTGAAATCCAAACTATCAGACAGAAATTTAAATGTTAAATGATTCACTTTTATGCTTGGTAGGGTTAAAAGAGTTAATTTGCTGTGCTTTGCTCCCCACTTTGTTATGACAGCTGTAATTATATAATTAGCTGTGTGTTGTTGTTGTTGTTGTGAAGACAACAGAACATACATATTTAGCTGAACAAATATTCCTGTGTTCATATCCTGAGTCATTCATGCGGGCGAAAACAAACCTGATTGTATCTGCCCGAGAATACTGAATTGGCAGCCTTCAGTTGGACCACATACTGGTCTTTGTGTTCTATCTCTGCAGAAGAAAGTTTTACCACAATTATCTTGTTTTTTAAGATCTTAAAGATGTTTGCCCACTTCCATGGGTTGAAATGCCATTTGAATGTGGGTGTGTAAGTCCCTTCGAGACTTTATTACACAAGCTAGGTAAACACTACTCACAGACACTAAGTCATTTTCAAGCAATCTCAGTAAGCAATCAGTTACATCAACTATGAAAAGCCCTACCAGTTGTGTCCTTGAGCAGAGAATGTCGATGGCATTTGTTTGTCAACACGATACCATTTGGGAAAGGACTTGTATGATAACCCGGTGAAATGATGATATTGATAAATATCACGATATGCTTCATTTCATGACAATACACAATAATATTTAACTTCTTCCTAGCCCTGTGTTAAATGAATAAAGAGAAATTCTAATATAAATTAATTAATTAAATATTTAGATAAGTTAATGGTGCGACCCCTGCCTTTTTCATTAGTGCTGTAAGAACATGATTTTTGATGACAAGATAAGGATTTTCTACAGCCCATTATCACCCAACTAAAGATTGCGTTAATCTCCATATCTGCCTATCTTTGGCATAGACCCGTTTCCATCTTCTTCTGTAATGGTTTTCACCCCTAGATTTTCTGACAAACTCTTTCTGTTATTCCACACTGCGGCAGCAGCAAGTAAACGACCCTGTCAATCAAAGTGCTTCCTGCTGCTGTCGCTTCAGTGACTCCACGCTTCATCTTTCCCGCTTCCTGCTCAGTTTTGGTGTGTGTGTGTGTGTGTGTGTGTGTGTGTGTGTGTGTGTGTGTGTGTGTGTGTGTGTGTGTGTGTGTGTGTGTGTGTGTGTGGTGTGTGTGTGTGTGTGTGTGTGTGTGTGTGTGTGTGTGTGTGTGTGTGTGTGTGTGTGTGTGTGTGTGTGTGTGTGTGTGTGTGTGTGTGTGTGTGTGTGTGTGTGTGTGTGTGTGTGTGTGTGTGTGTGTGTGTGTGTGTGTGTGTGTGTGTGTGTGTGTGTTTATTTGTGTGTGTGTGAAGGGATACATGGACGGACAGAGAGATGCACTGTTTAACGTTTTCCTTGTTGTTTCTATGCTTGTTCAAAAAAGTTTGCTCTGTTTTATTGACCAGTATCCAAATTAATTAAATATTAATATATTTTGGCCTGTGCAATTATATAATTGTAAATTGTATATAATGCATTAATTTAAAAATAAAATACAAACCGTTACAACTCAGCAATTGCTATATTATTAATGTTTTTTTATGTACAGCCAGGCGTCCCAGGCACAGAAAATAATTGGATCGATAATCTGTAAATCGCAATGAATAACCTGACACACACCAGACAGTTAAGACTCTAGGGTCTGTTAAGGGTCTGTTGCTCTAGGTGCTCCACCGCTGGGCATGAGAGAGAGAGAGAGAGAGAGAGAGAGAGAGAGAGAGAGAGAGAGAGAGAGAGAGAGAGAGGATTGGAGCTCATCAACACAACACAAGCTGGGCACCACTAATAACTTTCTGTTGAATATCACCAGGAGAAGAAAGAAGGTGAGACAAAATGGACGATGAGACGATATATACACTAATGCCCTAACGTTTACAGTGTATTTTTTGGTACAAAACTATTTATGGGAAATTTTATTTTGATTTTTTGAGTTGAAATGATGTGAGATGGCTGCATGATGACAAGCCATCAGGAAGACAAAGAGATATCTTCATTTGGCGGATTCCGCCGGAAATGTCTGTCTGGAATGGGAAACAGCAACCACCGAAACACACCCACAGTGAAACAAAAAAGTAAATCCAAAACAAAGAACCTTACAAAGATAGTGGTCGAGCCAGATCGTTCGCCGCTGTCCGTGCTCCGTAAAATTCTTGCACCAAGTAACGTAAGGTTTGTCAGATTTGAGGATGTGCCGCATACCTCTGTTGCTTGATAGTGAGCCCGATGTCACGGCACGTCTACGAGTTACATAGCGGTAACTCGTAGACGGGAAAGTCACATTCTATGTAGACCCATGTTCTAGCTGATTTGTTAACCTTAACCTTAAGCTAACCTTCAGCTCCTCCTCGACATACAACCAGCCACCCTCTCTTGGTACCAAAACGTATCTGTGCCGTCACGGTAACACAGACCATGCTTGCTGTTCGCCCCTCGATGTTTGTGTAAACACAGCTGCAGTTTTGGGCTTAAAATACAGTGATTTGCATAGTATTACCAGATAAAAGCGCGTGCGTGAGGATGTCCGTGGTGCCGTCCCACCGGTGTGATTACAGTCTGCTCTGGAGGCAGAGAGAGACTTTTGTTTGGCCCCTTGTTTGAACCTTGTTACCTCGGGAGTAACCAGTGGGCGGATTTTTAAACACCGCGAGTCGTGGGTTTTTTGTTAACGGAGACTTAGCAGCACTGGCAAATTGTCCTTTTTCTTTGAATTTAACTGATCATTTAAAACAGTCAGTTTAATTATACAATTAGAATTTGCTTATTTTTTTGTATTTGTCATATAAACCAACCAACAAAATAAAGCTTGTATAGACCGGAGTAACGCGAGACCGGCGGGTGACACGGGATAGGCTGGTTCTGGATCTCCGGGACATCAGCGTGGCGATGCCGTCCAGAATGTCCGACGTACATGAACAACGTGTGACGTGCAGTACGACCTAACGCCGAGGTAACGGGGAGCCAGGGTCTATATACTCCAGGTGAGGGGATTAACCACGCAATTGCCGACAGGTGTGTGTGTGCGCCGCCAGCACACGTGGCTTGGCCACGCCCCCTGTTCAGTGACGTCGCTTGACGTCATGAGAGGAGCGGCAGCTGATTGGTCACTTCATTCGGTCACCCTTCCGGGGGGGAGGGGCAGTAATAAAGCTGATCTAAGTTTAGTATGAGCATTATTACCGGACATTTTGACCGGCAGGTTTGACAGTTTTTTTATAATTTTTACCCGCTAAAAACCGGTAAATACCGGCTAACGGAAACCCTGATATATATATATATATATATATATATATATATATATATATATATATATATATCTTTTTTGTCTGTTACATCTGTCCATCTCTTCACACAACCCCTCACTGGCACACTCTCTCACACACACACACACACACACACACACACACACACACACACACACACACATTCAGACACTCTGTGTGTGTGTGTGTGTGTGTGTGTGTGTGTGTGTGTGTGTGTGTGTGTGTGTGTGTGTGTGTGTGTGTGTGTGTGTGTGTGTGTGTGTGTGTGTGTGGTGTGTGTGTGTGTGTGTGTGTGTGTGTGTGTGTGTGTGTGTGTGTGTGTGTGTGTGTGTGTGTGTGTGTGTGTGTGTGTGTGTGTGTGTGTGTGTGTGTGTGTGTGTGATAGTGAGTGAGAGACAGTGTGTGTGTGTGTGTGATGGTGTGATGGTGAGTGAGAGACAGTGTGTGTGTATCTCTGTGTGAGGAACATACATGTGTGTGGGGGAACACGGCTCCAGCTTCACTGTTCCGCACCAATGCAATCGTTCTTGGCCGTGACCATGTGACAGGTGGCAGGTGGCTGACAGGTAGAGGGAGATTGTGTGTGTGTGTGTGTGTGTGTGTGTGTGTGTGTGTGTGTGTGTGTGTGTGTGTGTGTGTGTGTGTGTGTGTGTGTGTGTGTGTGTGTGTGTGTGTGTGTGTGTGTGTGTGTGTGTGTGTGTGTGTGTGTGTGTGTGTGTGTGTGTGTGTGTGTGTGTGTGTGTGTGTGTGTGTGTGTGTGTGTGTGTGTGTGTGGGGCGGCAGTATAGCTCAGGAGGTAGAGCGGTCGCCTCACAACTGGAAGGTTGCTGGTTCGATCCCCGGCTCCTCCTAGCAAAAACTGTGGAGGTGTCCTTGAGGAAGACCCTAACCCTAACTGCTCCCCGGGCGCTGTATGAATAGCTGCCCACTGCTCCTAATACTAGGATGGGTTAAATGCAGAGAACACATTTCACTGTATGTCTTCATGTATGTGACCAATAAAGAGGATTCAATCCTCACGATTTGTTGTTGTTGTGGTGTGTGTGTGTGTGTGTGTGTGTGCGTGACAGTATATGTCTGTGTTTTTTTAACGGACAGAGCTGCTACTATTTTGCAACAGGCCAAGTCAGTGTTTTAACGGTACCACCAGTGGTACACAGGGGGTACTGCAGGTGGTACATGGGGCGTTACTTTAAGAAATAAGCACATTTACGATAATAGGACAATTTTTAATTGATAATGGAAAATTAAGATATTATAAATAATGTTCAGTTAATGTAATATTATGGCTTGCATTCCATCATATGTTTTCCATTGATGTGTTGGGTTAACCTGTGTTCCCCACTGGCCCACGGCCCTCCTGCAGTAATCAGTGAGTATCAAGGTGGTGCTGGCCCTCTCTGCTCAGTCACTGTGTGTGTATTTATCTTTTCTTCGTTGTGCTAAACCAACAACTCAGAGGTTTGGGAACCACTGGGCTAAGGATGACACCATTTGTGTTGGAAGATATTTTAATGCTGATCTATTCACGTGTGTGTGTGAGCGTGCCAGTGTGTTTGTGTGTGTGTGTGTGTGTTTGTTTGTGTGTGCGTGTGTTTGTGCGTGTGCGCGTGTGTGTGCAACTCTGTGGGTTAAAAAGGCAACAGTTATGCTGCGTTAAAACCTATTCAAACGCCAGCGTGAAACACCCTCAAGCTAAACATAAGCCTTGCATTAAGAAGGGTAAATGTCAGATAAGGTCACCTCTGATTCGTATGGTGAAGAGTTACAGACGGGAGGGCACCGTGGACGGTGTGTTTCTGTGTATCTGTGTCTACTGGTGGCACACAGACACATAGAAACACACCGTCCACGGTGTGTTTCTATGTATCTGTGTCTACTGGTGGCACACAGACACATAGAAACACACCGTCCACGGTGTGTTTCTATGTGTCTACTGGTGGCACACAGCTGCTTCATGCACATGGCTGGAGTCCTTTAACATGTGGCAAGTTGATGGTGGCGTGTGAAGCTTAGATAACTTTATTTACTGTTATTTAGGGGAATTTACTTTTATTAAATTCAATTTAATTCAGTTTCCTAAATTCTTAAAAAGTATTATTAGATTTAACATTTCAGTGTCACATCATTGTAAAAATGTGCATGAAAAAGGTAAAAATGATAATATATAATAATAATAATAATAATAATAATAATAATAATATTAATGGTAACAAAACAAATTCACTCTAAACTTCCAAGATGTCTCCTCCATGTGCCCCACACAGCCCGCTGGTCTCCTATACTTAATATGCGCTGAATTGTGTGAATGATAACGATAATGATCAATTAGAATTTTGCGAAACCAAAGTCATGTGCTAACGGTGTTTGATTGAGTTTATTTCAAGGACTAGAGAAAAGAGGCTTCAACGACCGCGTTCTCCTTGCGTTGTTGTTTAACGCCAAGATATGAGATGTACGCAAAACATTTGCAATGATACTTTTGCTTAATTTAAGGTGATGTATATGAAAACAATTTAGTTGAGTTGTAGAATACATGACCAACAAATGACCAATGGTGGCATGTGAGTAGGCGGGACATAAGTACAAAGTAATATAAAGCTATGCGACAGTAGTACAATTTTTATATTTTTTATTCATAACAACTTCATATTGGAATATGTCATGGAATCTGAAATTGTTCAACAACATAAGATACTCACTTTCATTTAGCCGTTTCCCTTTATTCCTTTAAAATACTAATAATATTTACTTTTAATACCACCTCTCACTCAAACGCTGCAGGCCTCCAATCAGTTTTCGATTTGATTTCCGTTTTTTATGCTATTCTCGTTGATCTCATCATTTTATTTCACTGAATACTTTTCCTTCAAGCAGCGTCCAAGAATTGAGTAAGCACCGCATACAAAGCCAGAATAAAGGTTATTATCAGGCTTGTTATTAAGGCAAGTGGCTGATGGGTTTCCCTTCCAATGATATTGAGGTGAGTGTGAAACCACACTGGTTTCATATTTTGAGGATATCTTTCAAAGCTAAAAAGTTAGTCAATTATCCTGCCTTTTTTTCTATTTCTAGAAAAATATATTTTTAAATATTTTTTCTGCATAATTTTTCTATTTCTAGTGGTCTAGTAGTCTCAGTGGATGCAATTATGTGTCGTGTGTAGGCAGCTACTTATTCCACCATATGCTGCTGCTTCATGTCTTTATTATATCAATATTGTGATTAGTGACTACAAATGGTCTAAGACTCATAATATCGTGATATGGCATTCAATGTTGTCTTTTTCTGTTTCTAAAGGCCGCATTACACTAAAGGGAGGTCATTTTCTGAACTGACTGACTGGCCTAGATGTTATATTATTTGCCTTTACCCACTTAGACAATATATCCACATTACTGATGATTATTTATCAAACATGTCCTTGTGTAAATAAGAATGCACCAATTGTGAATTGTATCCATATTGCCAAGACCTAACACACCACACCACACACACCCACACACACACACCACACACACACACACACACACACACACACACCACACACACACACACACACACACACACACACACACACACACACCACACACTATTCCATTCCTATAAATGTTCTTACAAAACACACATAGGAACAGACAAACACACCCGCCTCATGTGGACACACGTTAATAATGATCGAATGTGTATTTGTGTATTTATTTAAGGTCATCATGTATGTTAACATAGGTATCAACAGTGTCATTTCACACTTCTGATATTTACATTCAAACCGTGTTTCCCCATAAACATGGTCCATTTGACGGAAAGCCAAAGCCTATCTATTGTTTCCCTACATTCTCTCTTTTCTTTGTACTCTGGAGATAAACTCTTGGCTAAATATTGATCCAATTTGGTTATGTGCTAATTTATTTGCTATGTTTTGTTTTGGTTCATCTGTAATCGTGGTCTCTCACACTCTCTCCATCTCTCACTCTCGGGTTTTGTCTATGTGAAATGTTTCAGGTTTTCTGCCTCTAAAAATGTTCCATCTCAATATAGCCAGGAGACGGTGGGGGGAACGCCTTCATATAACCTGATTCTTTTACTGTGGATTTTTTTTTAATATAAATGACTTGAATGTATTGAATAAAAAAAAAAATATATATATATATATATACAAATAAATAAATAAATATATATGTTCCCTATATGTTGGATACAGTATGTAGTATATTGTGAAGCGTCTTTCATAATAGAACACCATGTATGTAGAACACCATCCCCCTTCCATTGCTTCAGTACTACTTCATAATATATAGTCAGCTAACGCATAAATAATTTAAGTCGCCATGCATGCGTCATCTTTTGTCACGGCCCGGGATGTAGTAAAGCAAAAAATCCATAATCCATAATCAATCAATCAGCGTTTTCAGAGCGTTTGATGGATGATGGCTTTTAAAGGCCTCAGTGAGTGTGACACTACCCCCCTCCCCCCCCCCCCCCCCCCCCGCCCCCTCCTCCTCCCACTCAACCTATCAGCAAGCTTGATTGAACCTCACCTCAGAAGTTGAAATCTATTGTTCTAGAGCGGGAAACATCCCTGCGGTTGCCGGGCAGCACTAACTCAAACCTGACGCCAGGTTTCAAGGTTTACCATGGATGTCTCACTTGCCTTTAGAAGCTACACTCGCTTCAATATCCACTCATGCCTATATTATGCCGGGGGGGGGGGGGGGGGGGAGGGTTGCAATAGTATGACGTTTAAAGAGCATTATAGTAAATATAATGTTTTCAACACAGCTTGACCGCCTCCTCTGTATAATACTTGCCTCATACATTAACCTTTAAGTGTTGTGTCAGACCCTGGCTCTAAAGCGTGTGACAAAGAAGGAGACCACACATAGTCTCCAAATCCTTTTAAATAGTTGAATAAAAAAGAAAAAACCCAATGACATATGGCTGTCAGTAAATCAGTGTGTATGCAATGTCTGTGTGCATGGTGAGGAGTGTGTATGAACAGGCCCGGCGCCTCCTACAGGCGGAGTAGGCAAATGCCTAGGGCCTCCGGCTTCGCTAAAAAACAAATATTTTTTATAACTCTCTACTCTCTACTCTATACGTGCCAGTGATCATATAACCAATCAAAATCACAGATTTCGGGGGCCCCCCCCCTCTCCAGCAATAGGAATAGGAATCTACTACTTCAGTTAGTAGACTTACACCCCCCCCCCCGTTGGACTTCACGACCAGCTTACCATGGGCACCTGCTTGTGCTGACCACCACTGTAGAGGTATACCGTTTTTGTACCTAGTAGACGTCTTTACATATGATTCAACCACTGTACATTATATATCACCACGCACTTTTACTGCAACATTTGCACTCTGGTTAGATGCCAAAATATTTTCGCTGTACTGTACTTGCACTGTGCACTGACAATCAATTCAAATCTTATCTTATCAAATGTAATCTAATACAGCGAGCTACAGTGGCAGACTCTAGCGGCGTTAACCGACGGAGATGGGGAACGGGGATGGCCTCGCTTCTTTGACCCACTTTAACACCATTGTTTCAGTTAACACGCTGCAAATTGTCCCATTCCTTCCACGCCGAAGATCTCTATACTACACTATAGCCACAGTCCCTTTAATATTACCATACAACGATATACCATATAGAACACCATTCAGAACATAGAAAATGGGCCTTATCCTGAGAGAACAGAGAATAATTTTCACCAGCGGCGGTTTGTATGTGTGTAATCTGTGCCTGTTGTGAGTCATATTGTTAGTGTTACGGTAATGTCTTGAAAGCACACAGTTCGCGCTACCACGCCTCTACCTTTAGCTCACAGATTTATTGTTAACATACTTGTATGATAGCCATGTACATTTTTTTATTACTACATATTAATATATGAATCTTCAACTGTTGATACAACTGCATATCACTGCTCACTACCTGCTGTATATACATTTATATAGATTTATCCTGTCCATATAATTGCATACCCCTGCTCATTACCGGTTGAATACTTGTTACCTGTATATATATATATATACCTAGAATTCACATATCTTAAACATACTCTATACATTATATTATATATTGTATAATATTAAGGGGTCTGGTGCCTTGCTCAAGGGCCCCTTGGCAGTGCCCAGGTGTTTCGGGACGTGAACCGGCGACCTTCCGGTTCCATAAGCCAAGTCCTAACAGACTGATACTGCAGCCCCCTGACTAAAAACAGACTCAACAAGCACAACCAAGGCTACATTACATGCTACATACTACATGTTATGCTACATACAATGTATATTATATTACATTGATTTATATATACATATTGCTCTTTTTCTGTGCCGATATATTGCATTTTATAAATTGCATTTATATTCTATTATTATACTTATTTTTATAACTGCTGTCTGTCGTCGGGTTTTGCACATAAGATTTTCACACCACTGCTTTATACTTGTGTAAACTGTGAAGTGACAATAAACTGGACTTGACTTGACTTTTGCATGACGTGAAGAGAAAAAAAAAGCTTTTGGCTCACTTCCTTACAAGACTATTGACAATGCGTCCACCCTGACACAGTCCTCCCGTATTCACATGTGAGCTGAGCCAAGGGCCTGGCTGCTCCACAACTAATGGAGAGCCTTGTTCCCTTAATGAAACCCAGGCTGGGCTTTGGACTGCACCACCGTACTAAGGGAGTGCAAACATTCATCAAGAGATAATTAATTAAGAAAAAACTCAAGAGCTGTCAACGGCTAGACTCACACTGACACACACACACACACACACACACAAAGGATACAATCTAGTGGAACTGTCCCTCGCGAGCCATGAGGGATCTTAGTCCAGTGTAATGGAGGATGACAGCTTTGTGGAGGACGTGTGTGTGTGTGTGTGTGTGTGTGTGTGTGTGTGTGTGTGTGTGTCTTCCTCTCTTCTTTCATTCCTTTCTTCCACTGCCCAACCCCCCACCCAATCTCATGGGGAGGGGGGAGGTAGGTGTGTGTGTGTGTGTGTGTGTGTGTGTGTGTGTGTGTGTGTGTGTGTGTGTGTGTGTGTGTGTGTGTGTGTGTGTGTGTGTGTGTGTGTGTGTGTGTGTGTGTGTGTGTGTGTGTGTGTGTGTGTGTGTGTGTGTGTGTGTGTGTGTGTGTGTGTGTGTGTGTGTGTGTGTGTGTGTGTGTGTGTGCGTGCGTGCAAGTGTAGGGACAGAGGGGAAGAGAGTGTGTGTGTGTGTGTGTGTGTGTGTTTGTGTGTGTGTGTGCGTGTGTTTGTGTGTGTTTGTGCGTGTGTGCAGCAATGCAGACACACACTCCCATTCGTTCTACGGCTCAGGAGGACATGAAAACAGCGCCGTCGTTAACCCAGCAGACACGGCGGCGTAAAAAAACGTGACGATGGACGCCCAGCCATAAACCCCCCCCCCCCCCCCCCCTGTTTTCATGGCCTGGTTTGTTCTTCATGGCCGTTAAAAGCGTTAAACTTCGGAATCGGAATCGGAATGGGAATCGGAACGCCGTTATGGCCACCGTGCAACAGCGCAGTCCTCAAGACACTAAAGACATCATGGAAAAGGAAAACTTCAACAAATAAACAAAGTTTTTGAAAATTGCTATAAAAAAAGATTGAATATACACATAATATTTTCGGTGGCCCGCTATAAACAGTGCACATTACAAGTGTGTATCCATGCACACAGTGGGATGAACATGCCACTATAGGTCTATAATCTATGTAGTATTGATGTAATACAGTATTTTAGTCACACAAAACAAATCAGTCCATTAATAGTCCAACAAACTTTTCTTTTTCAAAATACTTTTTGTTGTGGAGAGATACACATAAGCTTAGACGTAAGGCCTTCTAGAGAGGAGCTGTGTCCGTTCCAATGTATAGTTCACCCTTCACAGTTGACTCCTCTTCCCCTCCCTCCCCCTCTTCCCCCCCCTCCCCCTCTTCCCCCTCTTCCCCCTTCCCTTCCCCCCAAGTGCATATATATATATATATATATATATATTATATATATATATATATATATATATATATATATATATATGTGGAGTGTGTGTGGTTGGTGGCTGGTTAAAGCAGCCTGAGTTAGACTGATTATTCTATGGCTGGTGAGGCTGCACACCTGTGGCCCACAGGTTAAAGCAGCCACCACCACACACACTAGAGGAGAGAGCTCTAGCATGTTCCACCTGCTCTGTTCACTATGATTCAAAACTCTGCAATAAACCGGATTCCTCGTCACCGTGTGTCCTTGTGTTCAGGAGGAACCCTCCTGTATCCATTTAAATGGCTGGTGGCATCGTCGTCTGCTACAATATATATATATATATATATATATATATATTTATTTATTTATAGATTTTTCCATAAACTTAGATTTATCCCAACTCATTATAAAAATAGGTTGCATAGACTTTAAGATATTTTATTTATTTTATTTATATTTTTTATATAATAGTTTATTATAGTTTTTCAATTGTTTGATTGTATTTTGCACAATTGATGTATGGCACTGCCACGTTAATTTCACTGCATATCCTGTGTGACAAAGAAAGTTCTTGAATCTTGAATATTCTGTGTGTGTGTATAAGTAAGCCTCTTTCATGTTTCATTATGCAGTATTGGTCTTGCTGAGCGAGGTTAAAGGGTCATGGCATTAGCCCAATGTTAGCTGCTACACATAGCTTAGCAATTGGCGGGAATTGTGCACTCAGTGTGTCAGCGGCAGAAGGGATCAGGTTAGCATGTGCGCCTGTCACTCACCGTGCACACGGTGTGTCTGACAGCGGTGGTCTCCATCTGTGGACAATGGCTGCCCTCTTCGTCTACAGCCCAGCCGCCCGCTGACCAGAAACTTCTACCAAAGTCTTTCCGGACGCACCTTCTGCTTGTGCTCAGACGTCACCGTGTGTCCCAGTTTGCCTTGGTCTCAGCAGCAGTCGCTCTGCTAGTATTCGTTATGTGTTGCCGTGTGGCTGGTTGAGGCAGCCTCACCTGGCCCCAGTCAGACTGATTAGAGTCTGGTTGACGCAGCCTCACCTGGCCCCAGTCAGACTGATTAGAGTCTGGTTGAGGCAGCCTCACCTGGCCCCAGTCAGACTGATTAGAGTCTGGTTGACGCAGCCTCACCTGGCCCCAGTCAGACTGATTAGAGTCTGGTTTAGGCAGCCTCACCTGGCCCCAGTCAGACTGATTAGAGTCTGGTTTAGGCAGCCTCACCTGGCCCCAGTCAGACTGATTAGAGTCTGGTTGAAGCAGCCTCACCTGGCCCCAGTCAGACTGATTAGAGTCTGGTTGAAGCAGCCTCACCTGGCCGCAGTCATACGGATAAGAGTCTGGTTGAAGCAGCCTTACCTGGCCCCAGTCAGACTGATTAGAGTCTGATTGAAGCAGCCTCACCTGGCCGCAGTCATACGGATAAGAGTCTGGTTGAAGCAGCCTTACCTGGCCCCAGTCAGACTGATTAGAGTCTGGTTGAAGCAGCCTCACTTGGCCCCAGTCAGACTGATTAGAGTCTGGGACTGCTGGATGAGGATTCACACACTGTCACGCCCACACACTTTTGTAAGTCGATTTGGACAAATGACTGGAATGTAATGGAATGTAATGCAAACCAGTGGGTCCTTGGTAATCAAGGCCCACAGGTTTAAAACCAGCCACACACACTCGGGCGTGTGGCTGGTCAGGCACGCTGTGCCGTCACACAGTGACGGCACACCCCACCCTTCAGCCCCCCCACCTGACGGAGGAACATAAGAGTGATGTAGTTGTATACATATATATGTATATGGCCACTGACTAGGGAAGCTACAGGCGTCCATTTCCACAATTTCCACAAATCCACAAAAAAAATTAAAATGTGTGTGTATATAAAAAGAAATATCTGCCCTTTGGATCCACACATGGACAGACAGATATGCAGACACACAGATACATACACACACACGTGTGCACACAGATGCACTCTAATATAAACTTTATTTTCTCTTTTGCTCAATTTGTTTGTTCGTTCTCTCTCAATGGTGACTGCTGAAAGTGTAATAGTGTAGGAGTGATTTCAGGCCATCCTGGTGGGAAGTGGGGGAGGAGATACATCGATCTGTTTCAGTGTCTGACATTCAGCCCCATAACAATATTACCACACTGCTAACAAGCGTTTGTTGCCATTTTTATCACCGAACGGAACACATTTCCACGGTGTGAATGGGATGCCGACTTAATAAAATTGCAATGTGAAAAACTAAAGTGCAACTGTCAACCCCACTAGATTCAGATAGATTGTAAGCGCGTTGGCAGGGGAAATTGACGGGAGTGGCATTTAGCGGATACACATTGTCTTGTCGTTAATATCGTCAAAGTATCATAGTTGAGGCTGGGCGTCTTACACGGCGCCATGTCTCGGATTGAAAATAAAACTAAAAAACAAGAATGCACCTCTTGTCGCCATCTGTCTTTCTCCAAACCCGTTTTGAATCGCTTGTGCAAAACCACAAGGTTAGATCATCAGGTGAGAAACGGTGTCATGTCTCGGATTGAAAATATTTAGCGGTTAGATCATGTGCACAGAAGAATGCATATTTTGTGGCCGTCTGTCAGTCCTCTACACTCTTTTGAGAACCCCTGTTTTTCCCCTTGTAAGTAAACGCTAATTGTACAACAACAAAATAAGAGGGCACGTTAACCATTATCAAGTCTTTTTTTTGGGGTTTTATGTGTTTTGTTTGGGTTTCAAGATGCAAGATTTTTATTAAGTACAATGCTTACTCCCCATTCCCTCCCGCAGTATTGATTTTCTACATTTTAACACTGTACAATACTTTGCTCTATACTATACTATTCAACACTATACTATAACAATACTGTACACAATAAAAACAACAATTAAATAACAATATAGTGACTGATGGATGATATGTACATGTGTTAAATTGTGCAAAAAAGCATTTAAAAGCATTTTAAAGTGCCGTAGTGCAGCAGCTTCATGAATACAGTGCATAACAGTGAAGTAACTGTAATGAGTCCAGAAAGTCCAGCAAAAGTATGATGGTGTAATGTAATATGGAGGAGCACTGCCTGGGGATAAAAACTATCCTTGAACCTGGTAGTCCTTGTACGGATGCTGCGGAACCGGCGACCAAACCATAGTGGAAAAGAAGAGATGGTGCCCAGGGTGGTTGCTGTCCTTTGTGATGGACATGGCCTTCTTATTACATCTTTGTCTGCTGCCTGAACTATTAATAATGATACACAAAACATGTTGTGCAGGGAAAATATGGTCTACCTTATTTTAGTGAGTTGCTGATAAGGGAATGAAGCGTTTATTCAACGGAACGTTGTGTTTCAGCTTTAAATAGAAGCTTTTGCAGAACAAAAGGTTATATCATCAAGTGAGAAACGGGGAATTTAAAAGTGTCCATAAAGTCTCTTTTAATGGTTTAAATAATTAAAAAAGGCTTTCACATTAGCGCAAACATAATATTAAGAAACATAATAAGAACACAGCAAAATATTTTGTGTGTTCGATGGTTCCATTTGAATGTCGTTGTTAAGGTTTGGTTAGTAGTGCTGATGGATGTGGAACCATGAAGAGGCAGAGGTGTCCCGTTATTGAAACATAACGCAGGAACCTTTTCATAGTTCTAAGAACTATTGGAGGAACTGTCCTCTTTTTGTTGCCTTCGCACCACAGGAACTACCATCGTAGTTCCCAGAACGCTGTTTTGGGGGACTTTTTTTGCTCCTACTTGCGAGCAGGTACTCTCCTAGCAAAAGAGGAACCTTTGGTGTGACGTACTGTAGGTGTACGGTGATTGGTCTCACACAGACGTTCTGTCAATGATGTCCCTAGGTCCCTAGTTCCTAGTTCCCCAGTCCCCAGAACTGTTTGGTCCCAAAGCACTAATTATTGACCCATCGGTATCAAGAATTTCAACATTTCTGTGGTAAAAAAGCATTCCTAACTTGTGGGGTCAGGTTTCAGTCACGGATAACATTGATGTATTTCCCATTTCATGGGGGGCGTTCTTGGGCTGGACCCTCTGTGTCCCTCCCTGTGTCTTGTTGGATGTTAAAGTCAAGATGTAATCAGGCAGCCTACAGATCAGTCAGACAAAGAAGGTGATCAGCTGTTGGCCAAATGTCAAGCAGATGGGGAGAGGATTGTTACCTGGGGCGGGGGGTCCGAGGGGTCTCCCCCCCAACCCCTGTAGTTCATTGTGGGACAAGGTTGTGCAGTGAAAACACAAAGAGAACAGCTGGAGGTTTCACACACGTGTGGAGGACTCGGCACAGAGAGGATATCAAACAGTGTGTCTGCCTTTGCTTGCATGGCTGTCTATTCATGTTTTATATTTATGAAGTGTGTGTGTGTGTGTGTGTGTGTGTGTGTGTGTGTGTGTGTGTGTGTGTGTGTGGTGTGTGCACCTGCATTTGTATTTCATGGTGTATGCGGGGGTATCTTTATTCTGTTTTGCGTAGATCCATTTTCCAGGGTTGACCGTGAAATGGTGTTTGGTTCAGATAAAGTCTCCAGAGTCCCCGTTGCAGGTGGGGACTAAAAGTAAACCCAAAGCCGTGTTGACAGTCCACACGGTAATGAATACATACAAGAAGGTCAATATTTAAACTCCAGAGGAGCAGACCGGAAAATAATCGGCAAACAAAACAAAATACTGTTATCATACTGTCTGTGTCCATGCTTTACTACAGAAAACAATTCCACATAAATCTATAACTATTTAGGTATTCTCTAAACGTATATCTAATATACTATATCTATATATTGATATCTAAACGTGTTTTTTCCGCCGCCTGCTGTTCTCTTTTTAATGCAGGCGCCCTCAACACTACGCTACCCACAATTCACCACAGCGTGATGTCAACTTTCGGCAACTTCGGCATCCGCCGTTCAAACGACTTCACACTCACATTTTTACGAGAACTGTTTATCCAAACAACGTCATACCTGATGCTGTACTTCCTTGGGTCATGAGCAATACAACCGTTGAGTTTGAAGTCGAAAAGTTGTCGACACACACACGCACTAACACACACACTCTGCGTTGCTCTGCCTTGCGTCAGGTAAATATTGTTAGCCCCTCGTTCCTTCAACAGTCTTTATCAATGTGTTGCCTCGCTCTCCATGCCAAGGCAATGGGTGTTCCATACCTTCAGGAAACACTACCTGGATCATTCCTCCTAGCGCATCCTCTTATCACTTTTTACTAGCATACTAGCATCTTTCTAATTAGATTGTTGTGAACTTATTGTACTTAGATATGATTTTTGATTCATATCCATGTACCATTTCCTTTCTTCCGAGATCCTTGGGCCTCAAGAGTGTTCAGTAGCCTCTATTACTCTCCTCTTCTCTCTCCCT
>CM051007.1:437500-460000 GCA_027704905.1 Muraenolepis orangiensis
ACATCCCGGAATGTCTGAAAAGGTAGTGATTGTCCACCAGTGACCCAACTCAGACCGATGCAATACCATGAGCAGAACCTCAAAGTTGAAATGTCTTTCTGTACTCATGAAGGAACATCCACTCTTGCCTCTCCGAGGATTTCACCATTCATGAGTGCGGTGAAAAGACTCTTCTGCATGTTCCCGAAACCAGAGGTTTGAATCCTCTTTAATGTTCACACACAGTGAAATTAGTTTCTCTGCATTTAACCCATCCTGGTATTAGGAGCAGTGGGGCAGCTATTGTATATACAGCTGCCTGAGGAGCAGGGTAGGGGTCTGGTGCCTTGCTCAAGGGCTCCTCGGCGGTTTGGCACATGTGTTCCGGGGATTAGAACCGGCGACTTTCTGGTTCCCAGCCAAGTCCTTACAGACTGAGCTACTGCCACCGCATAAATAATATGTTATAGTATAGTGTTGTTTATATTATCTAGTATTGTATATAGTATTGTATATAGTATAATATATAGTATTGTTAATAGTTTATACTATAGTATTTGTATATAGTATAGTACATAGTGTTGTTTATAGAATATCGTATAGTATATAGTAGGTAGTATATAGTGTTGTTGATAGTGTTAGTATAGAATAGTTTAGTATAGCATTGTATAGTTAAATATAGTATTGTATAGTTTAGTATAGTAAAGTATAGTGTTGTTATTGAAATTCACACTGTGGGAGTGAATGGGGAATAAGCATTCCATTGTACTTTTTGCACATGGCAAAGAAAAACATCTTGAATCTTGAATCTTACTATTCAAGATCTTACTAGATATATAAAAAACTTGATAAATCTTAAACAAACAAAACCAAAATGCTTATTAATCCTGGCCTGCAGAGAGGTGGGAGAGGTTTACCTTTTGTTAGCTTGAGTCGTGCAGTCACCGCGTTACTAATTAGTGGCGTCCCAACACACACAAACACACATTCACAAAGATTCCCATGAACATAAATTAAACAGACATAAATGAATGCACACATGCAAGCATGCAAACACACACACACACACACACACACACACACACACACACACACACACACACACACACACAGCGGACACACCAGACACACACACACAAACTGGACACACACACACACACACACACACACACACACACACACACACACACACACACACACACACACACACACACACACACACACACACAAACACACACACACACACAAAGCCCTCTATGTAGTAGAGTCCTATCAACGGCCTGTTTAATCAAGCTGCCACACGGCCCCTGAGATGAGGGTCACTGGACTGAGTTATTACTGCTTCACTCTTTGAGGACAAAACAGCCCCCAAAAACCCCACCCCCACTCTGCCGCTCTGCATGTATACATGTTGGATGAATGCATGCACAAATGCTTGTATGCACATGCATGTGCATGCACACACACACACACCCTTTCCACCACAATTATATATATTTTTCTCTTTCAGCGTTCTCAAGTCGTATTTTATTCCAATAAAGTTCTGTGGCAATAACCGTGAACAGAAATGAAAATAATACACAAAAAAACTTTATTGATGTCCTTCAGGGAAACACGTTTCTCCGGCAGCCGCTCAGAGAAAGCGAGTGAATTTAATGTTTTATTTATTTCATTATTGATATAGTTTTCCTTTCTGCTGAGGCTGAAGTAGTTTAAGATTTGCCTGTAAGCAAAGCCTATACAGTTTTATGTCATGTATTTAATTATTTAACTCACTCACGGACCCTGGCGGGGGGATGTGTGTGTGTGTGTGTGTGTGTGTGTGTGTGTGTGTGTGTGTGTGTGTGTGTGTGTGTGTGTGTGTGTGTGTGTGTGTGTGTGTGTGTGTGTGTGTGTGTGTGTGTGTGTGTGTGTGTGTGTGTGTGAGTGTGTGTCGAGAGAGAGAGAGAGAGAGAGAGAGAGAGAGAGAGAGAGAGAGAGAGAGAGAGAGAGAGAGAGAGAGAGAGAGAGAGAGAGAGAGAGAGAGAGAGAGAGAGAGAGAGAGAGAGAGAGAGAGAGAGAGAGAGAGAGAGAGAGGATAATCTTTTCAGACGATTTAGACGGTCCTGAATACTTTAAACATTTATCCACTCTCTGAGGCTGGTGTTGAGCCCTGCTGCTGCTGTTGTTGTTGTGTTGTTGTAGTAGTAGTGATGGTCAGGGCTAAGATGGTCTGTAGAATAGTCACATTGGAGAGGAAATAAAAGCTTTTGGGATGAGATGAGATGAGGAAAGAATAGAAAAGTTGATGAGGCAAGTCACAGACGCACAGATGGACAGAGAGAGAGAGAGAGAGAGAGAGAGAGAGAGAGAGAGAGAGAGAGAGAGAGAGAGAGAGAGAGAGAGAGAGAGAGAGAGAGGGAGAGAGGTCACTGCTCTCTTTTGACCTGATGGTTATGTATTGCCATTACTCATTTAATTTCCCTGCAGCACTTTTCTACACAAAGAAAAACAACCAGAAAATATAGAAAGAGAAACACTAAAGCTACTGAGGGTTTTATTCTCCATTTCACACTCACCTGGAAGGAGAGTTCCTTCACAGGCAGAGACACGGCACAGGCAGGAGATCAATAAGCATCGCTTGTACACACACACACACACACACACACACACACACACCCACACACAAGATGACACACAGACGAACAAAAGCACACCACCCACGTGGGCGACCCATGGCAAGGGCCTTGTTGTGTATAACAAGAAGCCATGGTGTCAATCCACTGAGGGCATCCCAGCCCCTCTAAAGCCAAGGATACCAACGGCATATGTCAGGCGGACATAGGACTAGGAAAAAATATTTATATGTTGTTCAGTGTTTCTGAGTGCCTACCTAAAATTATTATTGTGACCATATACAATATTTGGAAGTTTGGGGGTGAAAGCTGGGGAAGGATTAGACATACTGGCAGTGATAAAAGTGCAAGGAATGTGTTTTTCTTTGTGGAACGGGAATTGGACATCTGACAAAGAGTTGAGGGGTCATTGGACCAAAAACTAAATCAAAAGGTTTTATGGGTCACGATATCCACCAGTTCACTAAGGGGGGGGGCGATGACAACCTCCTGTGTGTGAATCAAGCCACAGTTGGAAGTGTGAGTGCAAACCTCGGTGTAACACGTGTTACATTACTGCATTAGTACATTAGACCCGGCCCGGAACACACTGCTCGTGTCACCTCCGCGCTGCAGGGGAAACAACCAGTGGAGTGACAGCGGGTGTCATCAAAGCAGGCGTCGGATACTCGCCCGACCGCCACCTTCGAGTGTCCGAGTGTAACAGTCAGTGTCCCGCACGGCTCGAACTGATGACCTCAGACATATGAGGCGACGTTCTAACGTGAAAAGCCAAAACCAATGGGCTCTAGCTTCATCGCGACAACGTCTATTTAGAGGAGCGACCGCCTGCTGGCGTCCGTTACACAAGGGCGCACCGAGGATATCTATCCCCCACCACCACTCCACCATCTCACCACCATCTCCACTATCAACCACCACCATCGCTCCATCACCGACCATTACCACCATCCCAACCACCAACCCCTACCACCACCCTCAACCAATTGCATTTCCCTCGTCAGATGTTATAATGTGAAACTCTGTCAGTGGATAGTTCAATGACATTGCACAAATGACGAAGTGGAGACCATTTTCTAGCTCACACATTTTTTTAACACTCTTTCATCACTGTTAGTTGCACTCTCGTTGATGAGTATGTGTCTGTGTGGCTGACAGTCAGAGAACATATGTGCTGAGTGTGTGTTTGTGTGTGTGTGTGTGTGTGCACATCACGTTCCATATTCCTGTCTCCTCGCTCCCACTACTCACTACCGGATAGCCACGCCCCCTTGTTCATTCTCACCCGCAGCTGCAGTGCATCACAATGGACGTTGCTATTTAAGCCTACCCCGCACATTCACACGGGGCTGGGTTATTATGTCAGGGCTGGGTGTAGATGGGACCCAAAAGCAGAGTGACAGAAGCTAGGTAGAACAGGTGCTTGATGATGGAGCAAAAGGCAAAGGTACAGACAGGGCAACAATCCAAAAACGTGGTCAAGGCAAGCAGAGGTGGGTAACAGGTTGTCGAGGGTTTAGGCAAAGGTACAAAAATGCAGAGACAAAAACAAGGTCGTTAGCCAGGCAGAGGTCAAACACGGTGAATCAAAAACCAGGATACGATACGTGACTTGATACAGGCGTGAGGCTTCCGTGAATCAGAGAACAGGAATGTGGAACATGATTAGGGGGCGTGGCTATCCGGTAGTGAGTAGTGGGAGAGAGGAGACTGGAATGTGGAACGTGATTAGGGGGCGTGGCTATCCGGTAGTGAGTAGTGGGAGAGGAGACAGGAATGTGGAACGTGATTAGGGGGCGTGGCTATACGGGAGAGTGGAGTGGAGACAGGAATGCAAAACTGTGACAATTTGGGTATTGCGCGCATGTGTTTGTATAGACAGGTCCTGTATTGTATTTGGTGTTGGGTTTGATGGCGACGTGCCGTAGTCCTGCATGAGAGCTTGGAGGGGGAGCCTGTCTGTCGCCGTGTGTCCTCCTGCTCCTTGTTTTGTGTTGGTTTGAAGAAGCCACATTCCCTCTCATCGGGTTTTTGTTCTTTTTATGTTCATTTTTTATTGTGTATAGTATTTTTAAAGTATTGTGTTTTAGACATACATACTGCGGGGGGAATAGGGAAAGCATTCTATTGTACTCCTTTGCACTTTCTGTTGCAAATGGCAAATACTAATCTTGAATTTTGAAATGAAACCTCTTTTATGTCGCTGTTCGCTGTCCTGTTCGTGGAGGCCCCAAAAAAACCCATGTTAAAAAAAAAGAAAGACATGAAATTAGAGCGTGGCCATGATGCTTTCCTCACTGTCCCTCACTGGCCGCCATTTTGCGTTTGTTCTTTTATTTAAACTTGTCGCCCATGAATGCATTGGTGCCGTTACCTTTCACCATTTTGTGTAAATGTCAAACGAGGGAGAGGAGAAAGAGAAAGTTATACAGCTTATGTGGCGAGACACCGTGTCATGATGAGGAACCCCCCACCTCACACACAAGTGGTGACTGGAGTCACTACTTCAGTTTAGTGCAGGAAGAGAAGATGGTACATGGTGTCCCTGAAAGGACGTTGAGGTGCCCAGAAAGTACACGCATAACCGAAGTACTGATTAGAAAGTATGCAAGGTAACCAAAAGATCCACTCAGGAAGTGGTCCCTGGGAAGGTGAAGATAGGAGACTCATTCCAACCTTCAAACATGGCCAAACCTTTCAAATCAAGCAGTCATCCATCATAATTGATCAACTTTCTTATTTGCAAACAACTAATAAAGAATGCACGTGTCAATGTGTTTCTCAAGACCAAAACCGATGATTAATTTCATTCATAGTACAACATCCTAAGTAATAGGAAGGCCCAGACCATGGTCAATATTAATACAAGTGGCTGGAGGATGTGTCATTGCGGCTGAAGGTTGTAAGTGTAAGATTGTTCAATTTCAGCAGAAATAATTGATCCCAGAGAGTTCAGGGAAATACACAATAAACACTAAATGATGAACACTGAAACAAGGGAGACAACCGGGGTTAGTTTAGAAGTCATGTAAATGTGGCGTTTCAAATGTGGTCTAGCAAAGAAAGCTATTAGGTGATTGTCATTTCCATTAGTGGAACACGTTTAAGTGGGAAACTCTGGGAAGAATTGGGAGCTCTGAAAATGTTCAAATACAAACTTATCAACTGGCAGCTTTATTGATAAGCCCACTTTTCACCCAGAAATCAATAACACCCGTTCCCAGTTTCCTTCAAGCAAGACAAAACAAAAGCATCATTTTATAATCAAATTTCGGATTAAGCAACTTTTAGTGTTTTGTTTCACTTTTGTTCACAGAAGGCACACAAGTCCTAGTTAAAGTCCAATTAAAGACTAGAGAAATGATGTGGGTAATTCAGGGATAAGTGAATATATATACATGTGAATATATGAATTATACGCCGCAAGCTTTGACCATTACTATGTGATAGATGAAATATAATGTATATGTTCTTGAACCACTGGAGGACGACATCACAAGGAGAGGGGCGACTATAAATTAACACATTTATATCCCTCTTGGGTCTTCTTCTAATGGAGAGCTCTGCTCTTGATAACCCTCATACTGAATTGATTAATTTTCATTGACAGTAGCTGGCTTATATCTAACTGCTTCACTGTGATTGGCTAACATCTCGGGGTTAATGACAGCTGAAGCCATTATTTGAAGAGAAAAGGAAATAATAGACATTTTAGGAAAATGAATCACAGTTCAGGGTTCTTCTTCTTTCTTGTGTCGCCATGAGATGCCCACCTCAGTGTCATGCAGCCACCCCCTCATCTCTGGTCCCACTCGAAAGAGGCCCACCACATTATCACCACCTGTCCCCATACAGAGAACAGGTGGTGATAATGTGGTGGGCAGTCTGTTCAAGCTCTGCCAGGCCTCACTTCTTTATAGCACAGTTAAGGTTAGGCAAACACATCTTCTGCTGACCAATGTGACAAGGTGTCCCTTGTGACTTATTTTGAGTGGACAAGCATAGACATATGGGAGCTACACAAATTCATTATTTAGTTTCATCCAGGTATTTTGCCAGTGGACAAGCTGCATTGTCTGTTGTTAAAAGTGAACTGAACTCACACATAACCCCTCACAGTATAAAACAGTCCACTATATTCTTAATGAGGTGAAATGACCTGTGAACAAGCGTCCCTGAAGTAGAACAGAGTGTTCACACATGGTGATGCTCTATGTAAGTTGTGTCAGCCTCAGGGTTGTTTTCAATGCCAAACACAGCCTTCAGCTGTATGGCTGCCTGTTTGATTCTTACCGTTAGATGACAGGTGACAGGTGACAGGTGACAGATGACAGGTTCCTGGGTACCTGCTCTCTCACCGTTCCCACCTATTTCCCTTTCTTACTTCATACCCACCACTACCATGCATTGAGGAGATCGCTCAGTTCACCTACTGAACTGCTAGGAGTGCTGCCACTATCATAACATTGCCATTAACATTACACTATCATACTTGGCTGGACTTTCTGGACTCATCACAGTTACTGCACTGTTCTGCACGGTGTTCATGATGCTGCTGCACTACTGACACTTTAAAATGCTTAAAATGCTTTTTGCACAATTCCACACATGTACATATCATCCATCAGTCACTTTTTTTCCTTCTATATTAATATTTTATTGTGTATATTATAGTTTTTTTTATAGTATTGTGTTTTAGAAATGAATACTGCAGGAGGGAATGGAGAGTTAGCATTCTATAAATAAAAATCTTGAATCTTGAATCAAAGTACAATAAGGTAAAAGTACAAGATACAAGATTCAAGATACAAGATTTGTATTGGCCATTTGTAACAAGTACATAGGAATGCTTACTCCCCATTCCCTCTACTGTTAACAGTAAGTTAACAGTAGAACAATATCTAACTAACAATCTACTTCTACCTAGAAAGACGCTAGTACGCTAGTAAAAAGTGATAATAGGATGCGCTAGGAGGAAGGATCCGGTTAGTGTTTCCTAAAGAGTTTTCAGCCTGCGGCGGAAGACGGCCAGTGACTCTGCAGTCCTGACATCCATGGGAAGTACATATGTTCATATGTATGTAGTACATATTTACATATGAAGTACATATGTTGAACCCTCTGTCTTCTAATGGAATTTAACAGTAATGATCTGCACCGGTGATGTTGTAATTTAGTTTGACTTTCTTCCGTTTAGTGTATAAGTTGTCTTTTTCTTGTTAAACCCAATAAACACAATGTGAATTAAATAGTGTTATTTGGAAACAAATGTTATTGTCTTGGCGAGAACGCAGATAACCTTATGGCTTTATGTTATTCAAATCACTCAATCACACATTTGAGGTGGCGCGCGTAGGCGTTAATGTGTTAATGTGTTAATGTGTTAATGTGTTAATGTGTTAATGTGTTAATGTGTTAATGTGTGTGCTTGTCACCGCAGGTGATTTGAAAACTCTTAAAAAGCTTTTTGTTCACGCTGTGAAATGTGAAAACCTTGTTGTGGTGTTGCTGCTGTGTGTTGGCGTCAGGAGTAAATGGAGGCATCTGAATAATGCAAAGCCAAACAGACACACATGAACACACACACATGCGCATACACACACACACACAGTCCGACATATGTACATACAGACACACACATACGTATACACACAAACACACACACGTAAATGTACACACGCACACGTAAATGTACACACACACACACACACACACACACACACACACACACACACACACACACACACATGCAAAAACATACACACACACACACACACACACACACACACACATACACACAATCACAGCCCTTGTTTGGAACATAAATATACCAGCATACCACAACACACTTATGCACACACACACACCATCAGACACACAAACACACACACACACAGACGCTGTGAGAGCATTTTTATTTGGAGGTTATGTTTTACTCCAATTTATTCTCATCCCACTGGACGGTTGGTGCTGCTGGTCATCCCCCCCCCCTCCCTCCCCCCCTCCCTCCCTCCCTCCCTCCCTCCCTCCCTCCCTCCCTCCCTCCCTCCCTCCCTCCCTCTCCCAATGTGTGATGCGGTGGACTCTTGGCTCCCTAATAGTTCCAAATGGATTGTGTTTTTCCTAGCCGTTCACTACACCTCGCCATCCTCTCCCTTACCTGTTCCTTCCTTCCTCCTCCCTTCAGTTTATTTTCACATTTACATTTACATTTACATTTACATTTACATTTACATTTAGGGCATTTGGCAGACGCTTTTATCCAAAGCGACTTACAAGGAGTATTTTCCTTTCCTTTTCCTTTTCCTATTGTTACACAAAACTGCCACACACAGATAGTTGCTGCGGAACCCCGGGGAAGTACAGACTGAGTCGGAGGCAAAAGGAGTTCAATAACCCGTAGGCGTCCTTATTGGATATTGCTCCAATGAAAATACTGTGAAGTGTGAACAATCAACTGTGTGTGTGTAAATTACGGAAGCAATAATACAATGTGTAATGCGACTTACATGAGTGTGAAATGGAAATCCAAACAGGGGGTGTAGTATAACGTGCTGCGAAGAGAAGGCTGGAGTCCAAACACGAACACAAAAACATCCAGGGGTAAAAAACTAAGTAGAAAAATCCAACAAAGGAACAAACATGAAAAAAAGTCCAATGAGGAAATAGCAGGAATCCACGGGAGGTCGTGACAGGGTCTTCATGGGGGATCACGGAGGAGTATTGCCAGAGAGTCTTGGGTTGAACAACGGGAAAGTTCTAAGTTCAAAGGTGTAGGTCCCGAGCCAACAGCCAAACCCTCTGACCCGGATGGTAGGCAGGGGCTGGCCTCCGTCGCCGGTTTGCTCCCCGTTGAGCCCGTTGGGTGGCTCTCAGGAGAGCAGCTCTTGCAGACCTCTAAAACCGGTGACAGTGGTGGAGATGAGCACTGGTGGAGGGAACATCCAATTCTTGCTGGGGAATCATGGGGGGTTGATACCCGAGGGAGCACTCAAACGGCGACATACCCGTGGCAGCGTTGGTCATGGAGTTGTGAGAGTACTCCACCCAGGGCAGGACCTTGCTCCATGATGCAGGGTTGCTGGTCATCTGAGAGTGGCCTCTAGGGACTGGTTGGCTCTCTCCACCTGCCCGTTGGTCTGGGGATGGTATCTGGAGGAGAGGCTGACCGTGGCCCCAATTCCCCTAAAGAAGGCCTGCCACACCCTGGACATAAACTGGGGACCACGGTCCGACACAATGTCTTGAGGGATACCACGGAGGCGGACAACGTGAGTCACAAGGAGATCAGACGTCTCAGAAGAGGAGGAGAGTTTGGGAAGTGCGACATAGTGGGCCGCCTTGGAAAACCGGTCCACTACGGTGAGTATAACATAATTACCGTGGGAAATGGGGAGACCGGTGACAATATTGAGGGAGATGTTGGACCAGGGACGACTAGGGATGGGGAGAGGTCGCAAGAGACCAGCAGGAAGTTGATGGGAGGATTTACTGCGAGCGACCAGACGACCACCAGAACCAACGGCAGAGGTAGGAGAGGGTCCGGGTTGAGCCAGGGTGTCCCACCAGTCTGTTGGAGTGGCCCCTGTCACGGTTACGGTGGTTGGCAGGGGGCGTGGCCTAGCCATGTGCGCTGGTGGCGCACACACTCCTGTCAACAATCACGTTGGTTGGCAGGGGGCGTGGCCTAGCCACGTGCGCTGGCCACACACACACACACACACACACCTGGACTCAATTTCCCCCCGTGTCATTTGTTGATCACCTCACCTGGGGTATATATACGTTGTCTTTCCTTTACCCCAGTGTGAGGTCGTTACTAACTATTCACGTAGTTCTCCCGTCTGGTACCCATCGCCTGCCAACTACCTGCCGGTACTCCGCACCCGATACCCCCGGTACAGACTTGTTCCCCTGTCCCGGACTACCCGCCGGTACTCCGCGGATCGTCCTCCCTGCGCACCCTTGTGACTGTGTGTGTTTGGTGCAATAAAGCCGTTCGTATCACTCTCCACTTGTCGGCGTCTGCGTTCGGGGTCCAACCCACTCCCTCTCTCGTGACAGAACGACCTCACCACCATGGACCCCGGCAACTGCGACTTGTGGAGGATCACCATACAGACTATGGACGCCCAGGAAAAGGCTAACATAGCGCATATTCGGGCGTGGTTGGCCGCTCCGAAAGTTCCAATGACTTTCGGTTTTCCTCCTCCGACCGCGCTGCCCCGGCGTGAGGACGCCGCCCTGCTTCCGGCTGACGACGTCGCTCCGCACCCGGCTGACGACGTCGCTCCGCACCCGGCTGACGACGTCGCTCCGCACCCGCCTGAGGACGTCGCTCCGCACCCGCCTGAGGACGTCGCTCCGCACCCGGCTGACGACGTCGCTCCGCACCCGGCGGAGGACGTCGCTCCGCACTCGCCTGAGGACGTCGCGCCGTACCCGCCTGATGACGTCAAGCCGTACCCGCCTGATGACGTCAAGCCGTACCCGCCTGATGACGTCAAGCGGCCCCCGTCTGCTGACGCCGCGCCGGATCCGCCCGACGACGTCACGCAGCCCCCGTCTGCTGACGCCGCGCCGTACCCGCCTGACGACGTCACGCAGCCCCCGTCTGCTGACGCCGCGCCGTACCCGCCTGACGACGTCACGCAGCCCCCGTCTGCTGACGCCGCGCCATACCGGCCTGATGACGTCAAGCGGCCCCCGTCTGCTGACGCCGCGCCGTACCCGCCCGACGACGTCACGCAGCCCCAGTCTGCTGACGCCGCGCCGTACCCGCCTGACGACGTCACGCAGCCCCCGTCTGCTGACGCCGCGCCGTACCCGCCTGACGACGTCACGCAGCCCCCGTCTGCGGATGCTACGCCGTACCCGCCCGACGATGTCACGCAGCCTCCGTCTGCTGACGTCACGCAGCCCCCGTCTGCTGACGCCGCGCCGTATCCGCCCGACGACGTCACGCGGTCCCCGGCTGTCGACTACAGAGGGGGTTCAGAGCAGACCCCTGAGGAGACCCCAGAGGAGGTCCCGAAGGAGACCCTTAGAGGAGACCCCTGGAGGAGGGTCCAGAGGAGACCTCCAGAGAGGACTCCCACCGACCTGGGCAGAAGGGGTGGCTCTCTTCCCGGGCCCCACCCGCCCACCAAATCTCCTCCACCCCCCCGGATCATCGACTGGGACGCAGACGGTCCAGAGGGGCGGGGTTGGCCCCCGCGCCGCTACAGTCGGGACCTGTTCTTTTCCCTCAACTGCCACCGGGAACACCCCTTCAAGCCGGGTTGGACGCCAGGAGGCGCCCGTTGAGGGGGGGGTACTGTCACGGTTACGGTGGTTGGCAGGGGGCGTGGCCTAGCCACGTGCGCTGGTGGCGCACACACTCCTGTCAACAATCACGTTGGTTGGCAGGGGGCGTGGCCTAGCCACGTGCGCTGGCCACACACACACACACACACACACCTGGACTCAATTTCCCCCCGTGTCATTTGTTGATCACCTCACCTGGGGTATATATACGTTGTCTTTCCTTTACCCCAGTGTGAGGTCGTTACTAACTATTCACGTAGTTCTCCCGTCTGGTACCCATCGCCTGCCAACTACCTGCCGGTACTCCGCACCCGATACCCTCGGTACAGACTTGTTCCCCTGTCCCGGACTACCCGCCGGTACTCCGCGGATCGTCCTCCCTGCGCACCCTTGTGACTGTGTGTGTTTGGTGCAATAAAGCCGTTCGTATCACTCTCCACTTGTCGGCGTCTGCGTTCGGGGTCCAACCCACTCCCTCTCTCGTGACAGCCCCACTGGAGCACTTGGGAGCAGGCGGATTGGGGAACGAACAGCCGACCAGGGGGACCCCCACCCGGGTCAGGTTTGTCACGCTGGGCTGTCCTCACCACCGTCTCGATCTCCCAGGTGACCATACCAATCACCGGGGCAGGAGGCAGGATGGTGTCCCCCGATACCGGGCTTGGCCTCTCAGGGAAGAGACGGGACAGGGCATCAGCCTTGGTATTGTGGGAGCCCGGGCGAAAGGTGAGGGTGAAGTCGAAACGGCTGAAGAACAGGGACCAGCGTGCCCTTGGCTGTACGGAGGTAGGTGAGGTTTTTGTGGTCCTACCAAACCACAAAAGGTTGCCGAGTCCCTTCCAGCTAGTGTCGCCACTCACTCAGTTGAACCACCAGCAGTTCCCTGTCACCGATGTCATAATTCCTCTCGAGTTTCACGTCCTCTGCCGACCTCTGGGAGAGGATTGCCCCAATGCCCTCATCAGAGGCGTCCACCTCCACGATGAATTGCCGTCAAGGATCGGGGTGGGCTAGTACCGGGGCTGCGGTAAACAGGCTCTTCAAGGCAGAGAAGGTCGATTCAGCCTCTGGGGACCAGGAGAAGGAGCGGAGAGGAGAGGTGAGGGCCATGAGAGGGGCGGCCACATGGCTGAATCCCCGAATGAAACACCGGTAAGAATTTGCGAACCCCAGAAAGCGGCGCAGTTGCTTTCTGTCTTCGGGTTGGGGCCACTCTTCCACGGCCTGGATCTTTCTGGGGTCGGCTCTGGTGTGCCCCTTCTCCACAATGTGGCCGAGGAACTCCACGTCTGTACTATGAAGTGTGAACAATCAACTATGTGTGTGTAAACTACGGAAGTAATAATACAATGTGTAATGCGACTTACGCGAGTGCAAAATGGAAGTCCAAACAGAGGGTGTTGTATAACGTGCTGCGGGGAAAAGGCTGAAGTACAAAAACAAACACAAAACATCCAGGGATAAAAATCTAAGTAGAAAAAATCCAACAATGGAACAAACAAGGAATATAGTCCAACGAGGAAATACCAGGAATCCACGGGAGATTGCGACAGAGTCTTCAAGGGGGAAACATGGAGGAGTATTTCCAGAGAGTTTTGGGTTGAACAACATGAAAGTTCTGGCAACAGGTGACAGGGGAGCGGAGTCTAAATAGGGAGCCTGATTGGGAATAGGGAACAGGTGCGCTGACGTGACTATGGTCCTCTGGGACGGAGTATTCTGGGTGTAGTAACCCCAGGTGGCAGAGAGGGGGAGGCAGAGGAGTGTAGCTGGAGAGGAGAGTGGTGTGATGCTGGAATCACAACACAGACCCCCTTGTGTGTTTACCGTTTTCAGGCCCGTTAAGAGACAATTTGACTCCGGCAGATGAGTTCTCCACCGACTAAGTGCTTTGAGGGTTTTGTAGGGTTCTGTCATTGCCTAGGCCCGGGCGTTATTTTCGGTGAGGTGCCAGCAGGGACGACAGCCAACAAAACAAGGTCTAAAGTTCACCCAACATCTGATTTGCCAAAAATGACTTACTTGTGAGAGAGTGAGAGAGGGAGTGGGAGAGTGAGAGAGGTAGAGAGAGGGAGAGAGGTACAATGAGGTAGAGAGAGAGACAGAGACAGAGAAAACGCAGAGATAAAGAATACACAGCGAGAGGGAGTGAGAGAAAGAGTGATTTAATTCACAGAGAGAGAGAGAGAGAGAGAGAGAGAGAGAGAGAGAGAGAGAGAGAGAGAGAGAGAGAGAGAGAGAGAGAGAGAGAGAGAGAGAGAGGAGAGAGAGAGAGAGAGAGTTTACAATTATTGAGTTTTAAATTGAGAATCAATAGGGGGAAAACAACAACCAAACAAGGAGAACTCAATGAAGATGTGAAATTGGAAAAATAAGATGAAGTTTTCACCCTGTGCACTTCTCTGGCTCTAGACAGATATGAATGTATGCATTTTGTTTGCATTTCACGAATGCATAACTGATATTTTATTGTTTTGGTGGGGGGTGCAGGCACAGTAAGACAACTTCATCTGTTATTCTGTATGAGGCAGCAGGAAACATGTAGATGTGTGTTCTTGTTGTCTAGTTGTGTGTGTGTGTGTGTGTTGACTTTCACAACAATTCTATGTAATTGCTGAATGCCTATTCAACCCTTTCAATTATCCACCCTCAAAAGCCCCAATATTCTTAATGCAAAAAATATGATGGTTTCTGTTGGGTACAATGTTTGGTAAACATTTTTTCACGAGAAAACTAAAGTGTTTAGGTCAAGAAAGTTTTCGACTACCGGTAGTTCAAAAAGTTTTGGTCCAAAGAGTTTTTGACTGGTTCGTCAAAGCGTGCGACACCGTGAATTGTCTTTAAGATAAAAGAAAATGTTTATTTCTAATTGTATTTGTTGTGGCTTGCGAGCGCAGCCCCGGGTTTGTTTGCAAAACCGGCCGCTTTGTGTGTGCGCCCGGGGCTCCCGAGGGCCCACTGTGTCGTATACTGTATGCTCTCCTCATCACACCCCACTCCATTAGCCGATTGGTTGTACCAGTGTAAAACGGGGCGGGTGAGGCGGGGGGGCAAATACACATCGATTATGTACATCATCCATTCAAACCGCTGATTGTCATCGATGAGTGAACGATCGTACACCTACCGTGCCGTTGTCTTCGTAAAGTGCGTTGTTTCAGAGTCACGATAGACTACTCATGGTAGAATAAAAAAAAGGTAGAATAAAACAATATAGGAATTAACGGAGATGATTCTATCGGGGGTCCGGGGTGGACAAGCATTGCTTGATTTCTCCTGTTCTGATTCATGTTCTTTTTCTCGTTGTTGCTCACAGATCCAGGTCTGTATCTTTGCACCGGGAAAGACGGAGAGAGAGAAAAAGGAAAGTGCTGCTGTTTCTTTCAAAACTCTCTCTCTCTCTCTCTCTCTCTCTCTCTCTCTCTCTCTCTCTCTCTCTCTCTCTCTCTCTCTCTCCTCTCTCTCTCTCTCTCTCTCTCTCTCTCTCTCTCTCTCTCCTCCATTGGCTTTAAGGGAAAACACAGTACGGCAGCAGCCTCCACACGCTCCACAGGCGTCAGCCACCAGGAGGAGGGGGTGCAGGATAGCATCAGCTCACTGTTTTCCCATTTCTCTGCCAACCCCCACCGCCTCTCTTACAAGGTCAAGGTCAAGGTCATGGTCACCTTTATTTATATAGCACATTTAAAATCAACCGAAATTGCACCAAAGTGCTTTACAGTATAAAGAAACAGACAAATACAAAATACTATATCAAATGCACAAGTCAATGCAATACAATAAATACAATAAATAATCACAACACGACCAGGGATGTACGGCTTAACAAGCCTCAAAAAGCCAATGAAAACAAGTGAGTTTTCAGCCGTGACTTAAAAATCTCTAGGGTCTGGGCAGACCCAATTTGTAGTGGCAGCCACCGCAAAAGCTTGGTCATCTTTAGTTTTTAGCCTAGACCTTGGGACATCTAAAAGTACCTCATTCGATGACCTCAGTGCTCTAACTGGGTGCGAACATGGAGAAGTTCAGCTAGGTACTGAGGGGCCAGACCATTCAATGCCTTGAAGACAAACAACATCATTTAAAAATCAATCCTGAAGCGAACAGGAAGCCAGTGCAGGGAAACCAGCACTGGTGTAATGTGGTCACGCTTCTTTGTGCCGGTCAAGAGGCGCGCAGCAGCGTTCTGCACTAGCTGCAGGCGTCGTAGGGAGAGCTGGTCTAGACCCACATACAGACCATTACAATAGTCCAACCTGGATGAAATAAAGGCATGGATAACCCTCTCGAGGTCATTGCGAGAGAGGTAGGGCTTTATTTTGGACAGGAGCCTCAACTGGTAAAAGACGGAGACAGACGGAGAAAACGGAGAAGAGAGTTCTCCCCATCAGCAGGGGTACGAGAAGGGGCTTCCCTGGGACCCTCCTCCTCCCCTGAGCAGAGGAGATATCCCCTGGATGAGATGGGAGATAGACTGATGGAGAACTTAATGGAAGAGGATGAGAGGAAGAGCAAGGAGGAGGGCCTTCTTCAGCCTGACTTCTCACTGCCTCTATGAATAAAATCCTGAACATCTTGGCCAGCAATGAAGAGAGGAAGAACTGAGAGACGGAGGGGAGGGTGTGTTCATGAATGCTGTTTCAGACACTTAGCATGCGCCGCTCGCCGGCCGACATCTTGACATATCAACAACAAACAACGGCTCCCGTGATGGCGGTCCTTCTGCGTTGTGTCTCAGTGTCTTACTCTGGTTCCCCGGGCCGGGCCGGTGAAATGTTCTCAATTAAAACACGGCCCTTTGGAAACCCCAACAAGCCCTGCTGACATGAGCTCACTGCGCTGAATACATCTCAACAACAACAACAACAACAAATTGTGAGGATTGAATCCTCTTTATTGGTCACATACATGAAGACATACAGTGAAACGTGTTCTCTGCATTTAACCCATCCTAGTATTAGGAGCAGTGGGCAGCTATTCATACAGCGCCCGGGGAGCAGTTAGCGTTAGGGTCTTCCTCAAGGACACCTCGACAGTTTTTGCTAGGAGGAGCCGGGGATCGAACCAGCAACCTTCCGGTTGTGAGGCGACCGCTCTACCTCCTGAGCTAGACTGCCGCCCCACACACACACACACACACACACACACACACACACACACACACACACACACACACACACACACACACACACACACCACACACACACACACACACACACACACACACACACACACACACACACACACACACACACACCACACACACACACACACACACACACACACACACACACACACACACACACACACACACCCAGTGAGAGCAGCAGCCAAACCCAAGAGCCAACAAAAACAGACCCACCGCGGTAGAGACCCGGTGGAGGTTCTGTTTGGTGGTTTGAGGCGCTGTCAGACGGCCGTGCTTCCTGTAATGATACTTAATGAATCACAGTCCATCTCACTGACAGCCCTTTGGCCGGCGTGGGACAGACGTCCTTTCTCCCATCGCGCTTGGATTCCCCTGAATGCCACCGCGCTGTGAGTCCGTCCACCGGGAGGATGACCGGCGAAGTTCTGCAGTCACAGAAATTTTAAAGTACTCGCTTGAACTTGCTTGAGGAAGGTGTAAATTGTACTAAATGTCAAGTGTTGACGCCAGGACGCGATGCACAGCCTCCGTGTTTCACCTGGATTAGCTGGATTAGCTGGATTAGCTGGATTAGCTGGATTAGCTGGATTAGCTGGATTACCGAGCGTCACTGCCGTCATAATGTTTATTTTATTTTAAGGACATATTTATCCTCGGTGTCCCTTACAGCACCAGAGCCTATACTGGACTCACTTTACTGGACTCCGCCGTCGTTATGAATGGGTGATGTGAGGACTTTACATGACTTGCAAATAATAAATAATGCGGCTTTTATATAGCGCTTTTATCCAAGCGCTATATAAAAGCCGGCATTATTATTACTTTGATCACACTAAAACACAGTGCACATCAGCACCTTGCACACGCACATCAGTGCCGCGCACACGCACTTCAACATGGTGCACCTCACACACACACACACACACATACACACACACACACACACACACACACACACACTCCTTAATGCATAATAAACCACAAATCCACTGTTACTTTTGAAAGTAATGGAATACACGCTAAGTAGCTGGAAAGTGTACTTAAGTGCAGAACTCGAGACATATATTTAGGTGGATGGAATCCCTACTCATGTTCTACTCAAACAATATACTGTATTAATACGTAGGTTATGTATTCAGAGAGAGGGAAGGAGAGGGAGAGAGCGAGAGGGAGAGGGAGGGGGAGAGAGAGAGGGGGGAGGAGAGAGAGAGAGGGAGGGAAGAGACAGAGAGGAACTGTGAAAGAGAGAGGGGGAGAGAGAGAGAGAGAGAGAGAGAGAGAGAGAGAGAGAGAGAGAGAGAGAGAGAGAGAGAGAGAGAGAGAGAGAGAGAGAGAGAGAGAGAGAGAGAGAGAGAGAGAGAGAGAGAGAGAGAACCAAGTTACGTAGTGGGGGTGTAGCACAATTCAATTAGCAATCTGCCCCAAATGGATATCAAATTCAAAAAGCAGGCAGCACTCAAACCTCCATCTGCCTGTATGTATTCATGAGGCGTTAATGTATTCACAAGGCGTTGATGTATTCACGAGGTGTTAATGTATTCACGAGGTGTTAATGTATTCACGAGGTGTTAATGTTTTAACCGCGTCACACTGAGACATGAAGTGGGCTGTTGTGGGTTGGGTTTCTTTTAAGAAATCATTAACACTGAAAACCCGTCGGCACTGTTCCTGTTGAGGACACATTACCATGACGTGGTTATGGCCAAATTAACTTTCCAGATGGAGAGGCATTCTTGTAATTTTTGAAATTCTTATTTATTTGTTTTGAATCTAGTTTATCTGTGTTATTTTAATCTATATAACTATTACATTATTTTACTGTACGTGCAATTTTACAATGTCCGAAGAGCACCTTGGGTAAAAAAGATAAATGTTATTGAATGTATAATTATTATTCTTAATTATTATTATTATTATTATTATTATTATTATTATTATTATTATTATTATTATTATTATATATTTAAATGTATGAATTTTTCTTTTATTATTTGAAATAAAACAACATTGGACTTCTTTTGTATGCCACTCTGTCCGTCTGTCTGGCTCACCCTCCTCCTTCATTGGTTGGTCACTAACATGACGACGTTTTCCCACCTGTGTGTCCACACAAGAGGAGGACGGAGACGGCTAGCGTACCTGATGGGGAACCAAGGAATGTGCTCATGTGTTCTTTTTTGTGTTATATACAAGCTGAAGATGCACACCCCCAGAATGCATGGATTATGTTTGTGGATGTTGAGCTTCAGTCTGAACTGCGGGAGTCAAAGCGATAAGATCAGAGTTAGATCTCCGTACGCCCTCTGCAAATCACCTTTACAGCTAATCACATCTGCTATCAGAGTGGGGGAAAGAAAATGAGTTAAAGGTAACCTTTTTTGTGCGTTCCAACGTTACGACACTCTCCGCCAAGTGGAGTGAGAGGGAAGAGAGTCTTTGAAGAGAGAATTAAAAATGCTTTTGGAAACAAATTAGTTGGCAAACAAAATGGTTATCGTACAAATTGGATGGAAAAAGGTTTATTGAACCTTCCGTGGCTTGGAATGCACTCCATGGGAATTAGATGAGTGAAGTTTACACGTCAAATTACTCATTCCTTAAGTCAGAAAAGGCAGTGTGTGTATGTGTGTGTGTGTGTGTGTGTGTGTGTGTGTGCGTGTGTGTGTGTGTGTGTGTGTGTGTGTGTGTGGTGTGTGTGTGTGTGTGTGTGTGTGTGTGTGTGTGTGGTGTTTGTATATTTTAAAGGGTTTGCGTGTACTTGTAGTCTCTAAGTATTCCATGGGCAGCACACACACCATCCCCTTGATCTTCTCTCTCCTCTTCTCCTCTCCCCTTGTATATCCTCTCCTCTTCTCCTCTCCCCTTGTATATCCTCTCTCTCTTCTCTTCCGTATCTCTCTCTCTTCTCCTCTCCTTGTATATCCTCTCCTCTCCTCTTCTCCTCTCCCCTTGTATATCCTCTCCTCTCCTCTTCTCCTCTTCCCTTGTATATCCTCTCCTCTCCTCTTCTCCTCTCCCTTGTATATCCTCTCCTCTCCTCTTCTCCTCTCCCCTTGTATATCCTCTCCTCTCCTCTTCTCCTCTTCCCTTGTATATCCTCTCCTCTCCTCTTCTCCTCTCCCCTTGTATATCCTCTCCTCTCCTCTTCTCCTCTCCCCTTGTATATCCTCTCCTCTCCTCTTCTCCTCTTCCCTTGTATATCCTCTCCTCTCCTCTTCTCCTCTCCCCTTGTATATCCTCTCCTCTCCTCTTCTCCTCTCCCCTTGTATATCCTCTCCTCTCCTCTTCTCCTCTCCCCTTGTATATCCTCTCCTCTCCTCTTCTCCTCTTCCCTTGTATATCCTCTCCTCTCCTCTTCTCCTCTCCCCTTGTATATCCTCTCCTCTCCTCTTCTCCTCTCCCCTTGTATATCCTCCCCTCTCCTCTCCTCCCTGTCTCTTGATCTGTCCTGCTGTGTGCACTGTCTGTACGGTCTTATGTGGGCATCTGCTGCCAGTTGATCTGAATCCAAGGAAGGCATAAACAGCAGGGGTTCAGAGCCACTGAGTTCCAAGTGGATCTTCTCATAGATCCAAAGTGCGTCCTCTAAGCACGTTGGCCAAATGGGACTCTGGCATTCCTCCACTTTGTAAGCCATGGCCCTGCATTATTCTGTGTACACACAGAAGCGCACACACACACACACACACACACACACCACACACACACACACACACACACACACACACACACACACACACACACCACACACACACACACACACACACACACACACACACACACATACACACACACACACACACACACACACACACACACACACACACACATACACTGACACACAATAAACACAATAGGAAATATCAAATGTGTTTCTGTCTCTGCAAAATGTAACACACCAATGGCGAGAGAGAGAGAGAGAGAGAGAGAGAGAGAGGGGGGTTATTAGTTAGCTACTTAGTTTGTTTGTAAATAGCACACTGTTACTACTGCAAAGACAATCTTGACAAGACAACCTGTCTGAAGGACATGAACAGCAGTAGGATCATGGAATGGTGGCATATGGCATTCCCTCCTTAAGCCCCTTAAAGCTCTTACTGCCTTCCCTGATCAGATTGGTGCAGCTTTTTCAAGGACACTTCACAGCAAACCGTTTTAATAAGAGACTAGTCTGCTGCCTTCTGCTGGACCAGTCTGCTGGAGTTTCTAAGAAAAACCTACATTTGCTTAAGTTGCTTCAGAATCTCACACACACACACACACACACACACACACACACACACACCACACACACACACACACACACACACACACACACACACACACACACACACACACACACACAGGCACACAGACACACACAGGCGCACGCACACACAAATTCACACCCACAGGTATAGACGCAAACATCAATGTGACAGCGCTTCCAAATCAATTGCATTTCCGTCTATTAGCTGCCTAATTAGGCTTCTGACTGATGGCATCTTAGATCAATAGATTAATTGGTGGGAAAAAAGCCCACTTTCCCCAATTGCCATTGGTCGATAGAGGTGGTCCCAGACCGCTGACCTGAGAGGGGAAAAGTAACAGAATTAGAATGGTGTGTGTGTGTGTGTGTGTGTGTGTGTGTGTGTGTGTGTGGGGTGAGTTAGCCATGGTGGGTGTTGCTCCTGGGAAGGATGTGTCAACAAGTGATGCTTGACCTCCAAGAGGTTGGGGTCTAGCACACACACACACACACACACACACACACACACACACACACACACACACACACACAGGCACACATACATACGCACACACACACACACACACACAAACACACAAACACTCATTTAGACATATAAGGTGACGTCTAGAGAATCTCAGGGGACTCCCAGGACTACGACGCTGTACTAAAGTCACCCAGAGGGAGGGACCCCAAGAGGTGGGCTTATTGTCCCCCTGCTGTCATTTGTCATTTAATAAATACTGCGTCACAAGAAACAGAAGAGAACACGGCACTCTAGACAAGACAAGGGGGTACGGTTCTTATATTTCCATATTTACAGAGCAGCAGTTGTTCAACGCTAGCAGGCAGGCAGGCGGCAGGTGGAGGGTAGGTAGTCTGGATCTCAACGCCGTGTCTCCACCCGTGGGAAGAACCGGGGACCCTCGGCTAGACCGCTCCCAGGCCACGCCTCGTCACGTCGTACCCGAGGTCCGACGCGGTCGGCGCCTCTGCAGAGGTAGACGGGAATGCAGTCGAGGAGTTGGGGTTAAAACAAAAAATAACGCAGGTGTCAGTTCTAAATCTAAATCTGAATCTAAATCTGGAGGATTGAATCCTATTTATTGGTCACATGTACACACACACAGTGACACTTGTTTCTCTGCATTTTCTGCATTTTCTGGACTCATTACGGTTTCTTCACTGTCCTGCGCTACACTGCACTGTATTCATAATGCTGC